>JAIUZE010000486.1:0-16882 GCA_022085475.1 Heliosperma pusillum
GAAAAGGCTAGATATAAGACAATTGAGGGAAGTATTGTCTTGAAAGGTAAAAAGGGAAAGAATGAAAAAAAGAGAGGTGAAAAGAGTAAGAAACCAATACCCGAAAATCCCGTAACTTACTTTCCTCTAGCTCCTAGACTTCAAAGAATGTTTGCTACCAAAAACATTGCCGAGCAAATGAGATTGCACAAGGAAAATCCCCGTACTCCGGGAAAGATGTGTCATCCGAGTGATGGAGAGGAATGGAAGCGGTTTGATATGCTTTACCCCGACTTTGCCGAGGAACCCCGTAATGTGCGACTTGGCCTTTGTACGGATGGTTTTGCTCCATTTGGCCAGTTTGGTAGAAAGTACTCTTCTTGGCCCGTAATGGTCACTCCATACAACTTACCACCTTGTTTATGTATGAAAAAACAATTCATCTTCTTGTCACTAATTATTCCTGGCCCTGATAATCCAAAAACCGCCTTAGATGTTTATTTGCAACCTTTGGTGGAAGAATTGAAACAATTGTGGGAGGTAGGTGTGCAAACATATGATGTGTCTTTAAAGCAAAATTTTCAACTAAGAGCTTCATTGTTGTGGACCATTAATTATTTTCCCGCCTACGGTATGCTATCTGGATGGTCTACCGCGGGAAAAAAGGCATGTCCTTGTTGCATGTACCAAAGCAAAGCATTTTCGCTTCCTTGTTCCCATAAAGTGAGTTGGTTTGATTGTCATAGACAATTCTTACCGGTGGGGCATGCCTTTAGGAGCAACAAAAAAGCTTTCAGAAAAGGTAAAGTGGAGCGCAATCATGCTGTAGATCGATTTCCGGGGGATAAGGTGTGGGATATGGTTTGTGATTTGTCACGTACTATTGATTGTACTAAAGCAGAGACGGAGGTGCTGAAAAAGAAGAAAATTGGTTGGTTTAAAAGAAGCATTTTTTGGGATCTTCCTTATTGGAAAACGATGTTAATTAGGCACAATTTGGATGTAATGCATATAGAAAAGAACTTCTTTGAGCAACTGATTCACACGATTATGGATGTAAAGGGAAAGACTTGTGATACTGTTAAATCAAGAGAAGATTTGAAGACAATTTGCCATCGTCCCAATCTTCACATTCGTAGCGATGAGTCTTTGCCAAAATCTATTTTTACACTTGACAAAGCTCAAAGGAAGGTCTTATGTGAGTGGTTAAGAAAGTTAAAATTTCCTGACGGATATGCATCCGATTTTAGTCGATGTGTTGATATGAAGGAGCTAAAGTTGCAAGGCTTGAAAAGTCATGATTGTCATATCTTCATGGAACGATTATTACATGTATCTTTGAGACATCTCCTCCCCACTCCTGTGTGGAATGCAATTGTTGAGATAAGTCAATTTTTTCGAGATTTATGTTCGTCTTCAATATGTGGTGATGACATGATTCGTCTTGAGGAGCAAATACCAGAGATATTGTGTAAGTTCGAGATGATATTTCCTCCATCATTTTTTAATTCCATGGAGCATGTACCGATACATTTGCCTTATGAAGCCAAAGTTGGAGGCCCCGTCCAATATAGGTGGATGTATCCATTTGAAAGGTAAGATCACTAAGTAGTAATTAAATTATAATTATTATCGTACTATCTCTTTAATTGATTTAATATTTTTACACTAGTCTTAACAACTATTAATCCCATCAATTATTGAATAGGTTTCTTAATCACGTGAAGAAGAAAAGTGGTAACAAAGCTCGGGTTGAAGGTTCAATATGTAATGCGTATTTAACGGAAGAGATTGCAAATTTTTGCTCTCTTTACTTTGAAAAACATATTGAAACCAAAGCAAAAAACTTGAGTGTTGATAAAGCGAATGAACTTGAGACAGGTTTACCCGAGTTTTTCCAAATGCATGATGATGAGGGTTGTTCATCAATTGGGGGAACAAGATATTTGGATGACAAAGAATATGATCGTGCTCACCTTTACGTTCTTTCTAATTGTGAGATTCTGGAATCATATGAAACGGAGTTTGTGAATGATTTCATTAAAGCACATCCTAATGTGAATAGAGATGATGTTTGGAGTAACCAGGAGGATCAATTTGCAGCATGGTTTCGGAACCATGTAATTGAGTTAAATATCCAAGATGATTTGATAAGGACTTTGGCCTTTGGTCCTTCACGAATGGTTAAAACGTGGAATCGTTACTCGGTCAACGGATTTAATTTCCATACATTCAACTACGGTAAGAATAAGGCTAGGTGCAATTATGGTGTTACTATTTCTTCTCTTGATGACAACGAATACTATGGTATAGTTGAGGATATATTTGAGTTGAGCTATAATGGGCGTGAGCGTTCTTATAATACTGTCTTATTTAAGTGTGAATGGAAGGATAATTCTGTGGCCGGTATGAAAGTTCATGAACGTTATAAAATCGTCGAAGTGAATCATACCCGGACATACTCAAAGTATGATCCATTTATACTCGCACATCAAGCCAATCAAGTATATTTCGCTTCTTATCCAAGCACGAAGAATGATCGAAATCAAAAGAAGTGGTGTGCAATTTTTAAGACAAAAGCACGCTCACAAGTAGATACAACTTTTTTTCAAGAAGAAATAGTATCTAGCGGGTTTTTGTTGTCTCCACCTGATGAGGACATCCATGAGAATGGAAATGAAGAGGGTGAAGGTTTAGAGAACGAGGATGGTGATGGTCAAGTTGACGGTGATGGTGGTGTTGATAGTGATAATGATAATGAATCAATTGGTGATGATGATGAGGACGAATTTGATGATGATAATGATTAATTGGGTAAAGATATATTTATATATATTTTAATTAAGTTTTTTATGTTATTTGATGTTTTTTTATGTTATTAACAGTTTATGTTTATGTTTGTTTTTTATGTTATTAACCGTTTCTAACAATTTGAATATTTGTGTAATTGTAGATGGCAGGAGGTCGAGGTAGACAACGTGGCGGCGGTTCAAACAGACGCCGTAGTACTTCTTCAGTCGATGACGAGGAGGAGATGGAGATTATTGATCAGCAGAGTCCGGTAGTGGTCGAGGAATCGACCAATGACGAGTCCTCGGATCAGACATCGGAGACGATCCAGTTCACGCCGGAAGGGAAGATGATACTTGATCCCGCGGGGTTTTGGTAAGACAACCACCAATGTCTTTAATTTATTAGTTTATAATTATATTACATTATTATTTACCATAAATGCATACTATTCCATAATTTATTTTTCAGGTTTTCGTCTCAAAAGGTTGTACGCGGTTGTACTCAGAGTACAAAGCAGAAGATGACGGGAGTTGCTCCTACTTGTTGGACCAAGGCTACCTCTGCACAAAAAGAGGAGTGGTTCAATAATTTTAGGGTATATTATTTTTGTTTATATTTTCTTATATTATTATAGTTTTTAATTAATAATTTATTTTACTAATACTTACCTTTTAAATTGTAGAAAACATTTGACTGGCCGGCCGGAATAGAGTATATTGTACGTCAAAGGTACAATGAGACGTGCACTAGACGGTTAAGGGACAACATGTATAAGGTTGTCAAGAGGAAGAAGGAGCCGGAGCATATGAGAGGTATTTAATTGTTTTGTTATTTGTATATATATAGTTATATTTTTACACATTTTATCATATTTTATTATAATACTTATTTAACTTGTAGGTGGTGCATATGAAGATATGCTTAAGTATCGTGAAACTGAGGAGTTTCAGGCTAGGTCGGCCCAAGCATCCAAAAATAAAAAAGGAGGAAAGAAAGATGGAGCGGCTGAGCCGTCGCATCACGCAGGATCTCGATCTTTCCTTAGCCTAGTTTTGGGTGTAAGTTATAATTTCCACTTTTTCCTCCATTTGAAAATTATAACTTAAATTCTTTTTATTATTAAAATTTTCTTATACAAGTCTTTAATTTTTTCTTTTAGAAGGGTAAGAAGAAAAAAGCTAACACGCCCACAGCTCCGGAGCTCTTCCTTGACACCCATTCCCGGCTCGAAGACAATAGAAGATATTGGATCAAACCAAAAGATAAGGAATTATATGTAAGTTTCAAGCATTTTTGTATTTTTACAATAAGTTCGATTTTTTGAATGTTTAACCAATATTTTAGCTATTTTTAATAACAATGTTTATATTTTGTAGGAAGCATTTTCCGCCGAGAAACTTAGGCATCCCGATAAACCCGATAACGAGATTTGGTTCGACTTAGTAAAGGGTTTCAAGAAGGGGAACGTCTACGGGATTGGGTCGGCAAAGAACGTATTTTACGAAACTCCAAGGGGAAGAATGTCGTCCACCTCAAACCAAACATACGAGCCGACAGTCGTGGGAAGACTCCAAGCCGCACTTGACGAGGAAAAAAGAAAAAGCGCGGAAAGGGATGAAGAAATAAGGATAATGAAAGAGAAATTCAAGGCTTGGGAAAGCAGGTTTGAGAATTGCAACCAAGGTCCCCCTCCCTATCGGCGGGATTATGATGAAGGCAATGGAAGTGGTGGATTCCAGGCCGAATCCAATATAAACCTTGGCTTCTGATATAGTTTAGAAACTTGTTACATGAAACAATTTATGGTTGAAACAATTCCGTTTAAGAAAATTTGTAAACTTGAAACAATTTTTTTTATCTATATGAGGATGTTGGTTTCACATCGTGTTGTTGTAAATGTGTGAAATCTTTGTGTTTTCTTGTATACTTGCAGGTAGGGTATGATGGTATGGTATGGTAGTATGAAAACGGAAATTTTCATGCAATATCACAGGTATTTTGGCGACTGAAATGTTCATTTGGCGACTATTTTCAGTCGCCAAACCCCCTGTATTTTTACAAAGTGAAAATCCATTAGCGACTGCTTGGCGACTGAAATCAGTCGCCAAATTGGCGACTGAATACTATGGTAGTCGCCAAAATGGCGACTGATGGCGACTGATTTCAGTCGCCAAATTGGCGACTACTTAATCTTTCAGTCGCCAATTTGAGCGACTGATTTCAGTCGCCATATTCCCAAATTGGCGACTATTTTTTCAGTCGCCAAATTTGGCGACTGAAAGTAGTCGCCCGAATGTTTTTTGGCGACTAATGACAGCGACTAGGTATTGGCGACTGAAATCAGTCGCCAAATTCATTTTAGCGACGGAAATCAGTCGCCAATATCAGTCGCCTGAATGTTGATTTCTTGTAGTGAAAGTATGAATAATCACACTTTCTAACAAGCCTTAGGATCTTGTTTGCATACATACTACACCATCCATATTAAGAATCCTCATATGGTGTAATAATATCAAATACAAGATCGAATTACCCTTGATGTTGATATCCTTAATAATCATTTTGCCATAGTATTTACACTTATGATCAAAGATGACATGATTAATCATTTGCTGAGTACTATGTCTCATTCAAATATTACTGAAAACATCAAGAACTTAAAACTTCTCACAAATGAGATTTAGATATCCATACTTAAGTTTTGTCTACACATTAACATAACGATTTAAACCATTAATACTTAGAGTATAAGATGGTTCACCTACCCGTATATGTTAATAATAAGACACATGAAATTCTTTTGATATCTAATCTCCCTTTTGTTTGTCTTTATTCCCCTTTAAATATGAAAATCCGAAGTAAGGGGTCAACAATTTCATTTTGACACAAAACTTTAACTTTTCTTTTAATAATGTGTCATACCGAAAAGAAATTATCGCTTATGACTTATTCTTTATACCCACTGAACCTTAATGCAAGTTTACTTTATAAAAATTCAGATCTAAACTATATAAAGCTATCAAAAATGATGGATTCGCCTCTATTTAAATTTGGAAAACACAAAATTAATTATTTCTCATTGGACAAAGGACCAAATTTGTCCATACGAAAAATAATCAAGCTCCACCTAAGGTGGTACAAATATTTTCCATACTTAAATAAAGGAATAAGTCATTAATGATAACTAAATTAGTTGAGTGTCTCAAACTAAGATGATAACATGCCCAAAAAAGATGCATCTTTCATCATCACTCGGCTTGTCTCATCTTAATTATACTTGCAACAATATTTTGATATGAGTGAAAAACCAGATACACCCACCTAACATGATTGGATATAAAAATTAACCTTAGACAAACCCAAAATGAGAAGTGTACCCTTACCGACACGCGAGGCGTTGAAACTGATACTAGATTTCCTTAGATGTCAAACTCTTAACAAACTAACGACTAAGAGTCTAATAACCTTATGTTTGTTGTTATTTATTTGAGTTTGACTTTTGCAGCTTCTTATTTAACTGAATTAACTGAAATAATGCGCTTAAATATATTCTTAATGTCACTTTATATAATCACTAAACATGCATCTTGAATGTGCTACTCCACAGTGTCACGTGAGTCACATGATACTTACTTTAATCTTTATGAGTAACAATTATACATTCACAAGACAATGCTAAGATTATCACGACCTGAAATAAATATTTACATTTCCTTACCATTCATTTAATAAATGGTTTCATCCGAATTGAAAATGTAACTAAATATGACAGATATAATAACCATAAATGTCAAACTTGAATGAACAAAACAATATCCTTATAATTGAATAAATTCAAATAATTAAAGTATCTTTGCAAAATTTATAATTAGTCGTTAGACATAGATAATAACTATGCATTGACATTACTCTTAAAAATGTAATCAAATATTGACGATAAACTCACGTCAAACACTAAGCCTTCATTTGGGCCGACATAGTATTCACATGAAGAACCAAACAATCGTCACATATTTATTACCCAACGTGTATATGCAATTCGGCCAAATAATGGCATTCCTTTGGGCCGACCATCATTCGCATGAACTACACACACTAAACAAAAAAATTGAATTTATTCATCTTAAAAACTTTATGGGCATAATCCTTATGAGTGTCATAAATAAAATGCCACTCCTTTAACTTGATTTTCAGATTTAATATTGACATTCCCATCATCACAAGATACCTAGCACAACATCTAACCTCATCTTTGGACAAGAATTAGACTTGTAAGTGGTACTCTTGGCGTAGTAATCAAATATTAACAGTAAAATCATGTCAAATGTCAAGCCTTCCTTTGGGCCGACTTGACACTCACACGAAAAACCGAAAAACCGTTACATACTTATTACCACAAGTGTAATTGAATCTCTGCCAAGTAATGGTCTTCCTTTGGGCCGGCCACTACCCGCATAAAATCCAATGACACACAATTGTCTTCGTACTTTAAATTATTTAATCTACATAATAGAGGTCACTTTGGCGACTTAATGTTTCAATTAAATAATTCAAAATATTAGACCAATTGAACAAGGTGAAGGCATGATTCTGCATGAGAATCAGTAGTGCACCATTATTTTAATCAAGCATGTCTTAAATCAACAATAGGATTAGAGAGATACAGTCATATCACAAGGCGTAAGTCAACAATGGACATAATAACTCAATACATGCAGCACACCCAAAATTGGCACATGATAAATTCAATAACCATTGCCGAATGAATAGGCCACCGGATAATTTAATACGAAGATGACTCTGATACCACTTGTTAGATTTAATCCGAATAGAGACCGTAAACTTCGTACTAAATTACTCGGTAAATACTACATGCGGAAGCGTACCTTATTTTATGACGAAAGGTTGGGATGAACCGCCTGAAGGGACGGTCTTCGGGATTAGGTCTTCTAGTAGACACACATACCATAAGGATCTCTCTACTGATGGGAGGCGAGGAGATTAGGTTATTGTGTGCTACCAGGGACCATAACCCAGGTGACTATATATAGTCTTCTTAGTCTAATGCGCCCATCATGCATTAGAAAACCTAATGAGTATCTACACTTGTAGAAAGTCTAGCCCATACTTTTTAAGACGTATAATAATAAACCCATATTTTATACACCGTAGTGGATCACTCTATATTTGGACTTAACTTAATTGATAGTGTATAAATACAATTATAACTGTATTAATAATTTGTCCACATATATTATTATATTAGGCACATATTTCTTACACCATAAACCAAGCTTATGGTCGACTTCGACCATTAAGCCTAGAGCAGTTCCCATACTTATAAAGCAGCTTCTACAAGTATTATTCCTAGGTACGTTCGTTGGCGACATCCATGGCAAAAAAAAAGGAATAACTACTAGTAGACCAATACAGAAATCCTGCGATAAAGAGCCCACGATTTAGAAGCGGATTAATCATGGCTAGTACGTTGTCCATGGGCATACCAAGACGATGTTGAAGATCAATAGGTCTCCAAGTGTTATCAACACCGAAAGTAAGCAAACGCATTTCACATCTATTGGGGTAGGAGGAAATATGCACCATTTTATACCGACCAGAGGAATTAACTCCAAAACTATACCATCTACCGTAAGCTTTCAGCTGCACTACGGGAACGACGGAAGGCAGACTAACTATTAGTTTCGTAAGAGGATTCATAAGATGAGCCTTTCGCATATCTTGATTATCAAGAAGCAAGACTAACCCATTACATGAACCCCTAATTATAGCCGGGAAGGGTAGTTCGATTTTTGATAGCTTGACGGATTCAGCACCGTCTTGGTCTGCACAATACATCTTATGTCTCTTATAGGTAGGTTGTATGATGATAGAGGCAGCAGCAGCAGTAGTAATAGTAGTAGTCGTAGTAGGTGGTGGTGGCGTTTGACAATGCGCTTTAATGAAAAGCGGGTCGTTAACTATATCGTACCACTGCTTGCAGACGTATCTCGTAAAGTCCTGCAGGAGTTTAGCAGGAAGAAACAATAGGATGTTAAATATGACGTCTCTAGGCAGGTCGATAATACGAGTATGTGCTTCTTTTTTGTTTCTTTTTCGCTTGCTGGGAACAAAAACATTGTCTTTAGCCTTTCGCTTGCCGGGAACAAAAACATTGTCTTTCGCCTTGTCGTTCACTCTCGGCTCCTGAAAAATCAGAAAGTGTACCAAAGAAGGACACGAAACAGAGTTATGCTACGAATAAGTCATATTCTTTGCGTTTGATTAAAATATTCCTTATATATACAAGAATAAAAACGAGAAGAATCTACTAGTATCGAAAAGGATTCTTAATTAAGTCTAATAAATTTACTTTCGAGTTTTGATGAAAGAAAAAATAAAATACAAAACTGAAGTACCTGAGAACAATGAGAATTGTGGCGACCAAGTTTCCAGCGAGTAGGATAACGATGCATCGGTGGAGCTCCAGACTCCATTGTCGAATTAGTCTCGAATTAGTCTTATGTAAAACGATTTTACGTTCTAAAAGTGCAATCCCTAACAGTGTAAGCCCTAGCCAAATTTGATAACGCACTATTGCGTTGAATTGTTGATAGTCTTTTACGAACTTGCAAATTAATCTTGCAAAATCTATCTTCCACTTATATATTCCCCATATTATGGGATTATATTATAATCATGAGCGGAAGGACACAGGTTCGAGATGGACATCACAAAATCGCGAATAATTTATTCTTTTTTTATTTATGTTCATACGTATAAATCGTAGGGTTGATCGCGAGTCGAGCTGAGACCGGGCTTGGACTTACTCGACCTGTGTTCATGAAACCACACTCGAGGTCGAGCTGATCTCGAACTTGAAAAAATTGTGCTCATTACCATACTCGCGAGCTTTAACCCGGGCTCGAACTCGAGTCAAGTCGAGTCCGAGCTCAAGTCGAGCCTATATACAATGTATAGTTATTGTTTTTTATTTCGTCGCTAGTTTTAATACCTTGATTCGTATAAAAATATTGGACAAACAAATGAAAAACATTTGATATTGTTATACACAGATAAAATTAAGGCCTATTAGGCCTACCCATGACCATGCTCGTGCTGACCTCACCTTCCGGAGTGGTCCAAGATCCCTAATCTGGCCCCCAAAGACCCATTAAACACAAATGATAATCGGACCACAGCCGTGACCCACCAGTTGGCTTGCTCAAGTCAACGATCTCTAAAACCGACCTAGTCCAACCAACCAACCAACCCCGCATTTTAGCACCAGTTTAAGCTGGACTAGAATAAGCCTTTCCCGACCCGTAAACCGGCCCGTGGCAAGCTCTAATTTGGAAACCCATTTACAAATTGAACTCAAAATGGGCAAAAACACACATACCCAATCTACTCATCTTATCTGCTCTTCTACTTCCAACTTCTCCTTCCAAAGTTTCAACCTTTATTACACAACACACACCCAAATTTTCCAAACAAACACACACAAAAATAGTACAAATTTGAGTGCAAAACCATGGCAATGGTGGCCTGTTATTCTTCTGTAATGCTACCATCACCTTCAACCCAGAAAACAATGGTGCATTCAACTGTAAAGAACTCTTCTTTTCTTGGGTTTACTCTTAAATCATCAACATCTTCATCTTCTTCATCTTCCATTAATAAGCGGAGTTTTTCGGTTAAATGTGCAAGTAATACTAAGAATTTTTCTATGGTTCCCTTAAACCAGCGATGGATGTTCTCTCAGGAAGAAGCTCATGGCCCTGTAACTTCTTTTTTCTCCCTTTTTTTTACATTGTTTATGAATTGGATTTATTGAATTTTGAGCAAATATTTAGTCTTTTGTGTTTTTATAATGTTTATGATTGGATTTTACTGTTTAAGTTAGGGTTTGTGAATTCTGGGTTCAATTGTGTTTATGGTTGAGGAAAATGTACAGCAGGTTTTAATTTTAAGCAATTGGGTTAGGTTTTAAGGTGTTTAATTTTATGCTTAATTTGGTTAAAATGTTGGAATTTTGCTGTTCTTGATTAATTTGATTGTCATTGTGCTAGCTACAATTGTGAAGTTTATGGAATTTATCTGCTTGATTAATTCATTTTTGTGAATTATTGGCGAGGTTATGTTCGTTTTTCGTTTTTCGTTTTCTATGGAGTTAAAAGACTTATGGAGTAGTACTATTCTTTGATTCTGGGTTGTAAATTGTGATGGAATAAAGTAAAATCGCTTACTGAATTGTTGGAGCTTTATTTCTATGATTGTGAAGCAAGAGTTCTTCAATTCGATTCTTGACGCAATTTTGATCATGGTTCCTCGGATACATGCTCTCTACTATGTTGTTAACACATGAATAAGAGTGTGTACATTGGGTCTCCCTGTTTGCCAGATATGGGAGCCCTTGATGGTTGATGCATTGGATTCATGAGGATGTTTTGAGATAAATGTTGTATATTTAAAGTGGGTTTCGAGTTATGTTGATTCGGTCATGTTATGCAAAGTAATTATGCTTTAGGAACTGTGGCTATGTTTCAGACTTTCAGTAGTTAATTGCAATGCTTTATGTTGTGATATGGTTGTCTTACTAAATCGTTAAAAATCATTAATTTGGTTGCCATTTATGTGGTCAGTGTGACCGAGGGATCATAGATGTGGGAAAATGGCTTGTTGCGTCTTTTAACTAAGGTAGCTTTAGCTTCATAGAAATTAGCTCATAATTATCCCTGATGTGAAGTGATGTACCTAGCATGGTTGATGTTTGTTAAATGTCTTTGAGCTATATGGTCATCCATCAGGCGAGGTAAGGGTGAATAGATCTTCCATATAGAAATTTGTCAGTAGCCTGTGATAGGGTAATTTGA
This sequence comes from Heliosperma pusillum, assembly GCA_022085475.1. Taxonomy (NCBI): domain Eukaryota; kingdom Viridiplantae; phylum Streptophyta; class Magnoliopsida; order Caryophyllales; family Caryophyllaceae; genus Heliosperma; species Heliosperma pusillum. Next base: position 11,646 of record JAIUZE010000486.1, read on the forward strand.
AGAGTCGGACTGTTGGCCATTTACGCATTGCGTGAGAAATATTTGTATATAGCATAGTGTACAATTAATCACATTGAGCTATATCTTTTGTATCCAGGATATTTGGAACACAACATGGTATCCTAAAGCCTCTGACCATGTCAATACCGAAAAACCATGGTATGTGGTTGACGCCACAGACCTGATTCTTGGGAGGTTGGCTTCAACTATATCAATCTACATCCGTGGAAAGAATTTGGCTACGTACACTCCAAGTGTGGACATGGGAGCCTTTGTAATTGTGGTAAGTTTGTAATTGTTGCTGTTGAATTGATTATCCTTTGCCTTGAGTTACATTCCGTATCTTTTTTTTTAATGCTAAACAAACATAGTAGTTCTTGGTAGTCGGTACACTTTTTTATGTAAGGCTAATTAGATTATGATCACGACTTGTGACTTGTTATTAGAAATGATCGTAGTTGTATTGGGTAGAATTTGATCATTTAGAACTAAGAAGTATAGGAACCAGAGATAGAGTTTCACAAATAATATATCAACAGAATCGCTGGACATAAAGGCAGTATCAATATTAGTTTCTGTTCAACTGGTAAATATGTCATAATACGAGGAGACAACCTTCCTCCAGAATAACATGTCACAAGTCGAGAACTTTGTCCTTGTAACAGATGGAAGTTGTTACAGTATAACTGTATAAATGTGTTTGTTGTAATGTGCTGCTGACTCTTAAGTGACTTTCTGTGTTGACCATTCGAGTCATTCATTGTTCAGGCAAAGGAAATTTAGCTTTGCATTTGCGTTTCTTTTCTGTTGAAGTGTTGATGCTAGCTTCCACAGATGAGAATAGAAAACGGAAAATTACTACAGTCGGCCAATTTGAAAATTGATTCATGTCAAATATTATGAAGCTAACATCAGCAAAAAAAATAGTACCAAATGCAATGAAGCTAAGTCCAACGGGAGATATGTAGTAAACGGAATTTTTTGACAGTACATAGTTTGCTAGTTGTACAGTGTCCCCTTGTTTATTTGGGTTGTAAATTGTAATAGGAGCCACAAGGTCACTTTTGATGTTGATGAGTTTCGAATCTTGGTCATGAGTATCACTGGCACCATTCGATGACTTTAACAGTTTGGACAATTAGGCGGACAATAAATTTCTGTATAAAAGTGGCTAGAGTACCGTCTCTTACATGCTAACCATGTTGATTTGGCCATTTATCAATATCATTGATCAAACTTTGAACTCAGTAGCAGAGGTTTGGGTTAGGTTGTGAAATGGCTGACAGATGTAAGGTGTTGTTTGCAATTGAATGACCAGGTGAACGCAGAGAAAGTTGCTGTATCGGGTAAAAAACGGCTGCAGAAATTATACAGGAGGCATTCAGGAAGGCCAGGTGGTATGACGGTGGAAACGTTTGACCAACTTCAAAAAAGAATACCTGAAAGGATTATTGAGCACGCTGTTCGTGGAATGCTTCCTAAAGGAAGGGTAAGTAATTTCACCTGTGACCTTCTCTGCTCTGCTCTCTCATATGAACAGTTGGTGTCCATTAAGTATAATCATCTTAAGTGTAAAACGGGTCAAATACTACCCCATATAGATAGACGGGACAAGAGTTTGTCATTCCCTAGGCATTCTGCTTTTTTGTCTCACCTATCTATTTAACCCGTTTCTTGCTTAAGACGGTGAATTTGTGTCTTGTGAATTGGTGACATGGTTATCGAGTAGGCTCCGCTGAACAAGATAAATACTCGGTTTAATTTGACGGGCTTCTTTTTTTCTTGAACAGCTTGGCCGGCAGTTGTTTAACCATCTGAAAGTGTACAAGGGTCCAGATCATCCGCATCAAGCTCAGCTACCCGTTGACCTTCCAATCAGAGATAAGAGAATCAAGAAGGAGGCATGAGTTGTCGCCTATCGGTGTTTTACCTTAGTCTCGTTATAAGCGTTTTATGCACCCTCCTTTTTGGATTCTGATTGCCAGAAAAATCTTCTGCTGTTCCGGGAAACATCTGGTACAAGCCTGCAAAGATGACTATGCATCTGCATTGTAGACTGAACTCAATTTCTTACAGTAGGTTTCACTGTTTCAGTTAGTAGATAATGTGTACCACTGTGTCTTAATGTATTTTTAACAAAGAGCAAACATTATGAGAACTTATGTATTTGTTTTTGTGATTTCTTCTTATGAGTTTATAAAAAGAATATGTTCATGATCCCGATCCCCGCTTTGTGGATAATTATGAAAGTTGCGGCCGCTATTTAGTAAAACATCGCGTCTAAATGATAACCATTAAACACGCATACGACACATCAACTTAGCCACCCTTTTTTTTACCCCATTTGTGCGTAGACATAACATCTAAAAAAATTGCTCTAACAAGCGTAAATGCATTAATTATTCATTCACGTTTTATCCCAATTCTTTCGAGCCATTTAAAGCACTAAAACAAACCTTTTTCTTAATAAGTTCCGGTCATTAATTTTGACTCATTAATCGATTACCGTTCCAAGAATTGAACTTAACCCCAAAATTAACCTCATCTCATACAACCTCCATCAAATTCTTTTGACAAAAAATTTCACCTTGGTGAAAAAATTTACTTACCCGCATCCAAGTCACAAATCCATGTTTTAAACGAGTGTAAGTGTTTAAACTTAAAACATGTCAAACATGAATCACACAAAACCATAATAATTACGAACTAGGAAAAATATATTTCGGTTTTATTATTAAAACGGGTATATCCGTTTAAGCAAGAGGATATTACAAATTACTCCACATGTAACACTTTCAATTAAGGGGAAAAAAGTTGCACCTTCTTACAGTTACTACTCCTTAGATTGAATCCAATCAGGGGAATGCGTCATGCATCTGAATTCTATGGTAAGATTGCCTTTTTGTATTAGATCATTAAAACAAAAATACAATTTTACTGTAGAATTGCCAAATTTTAATTGTGCATTTAGGAGTTTTATTTTTACTTAATTAATTAATTGCAGTATTATTGACAATGTAAACCCCAATTTTTGTTTTTTTTTTGGTGCAGATATATTATGAAGGCATGATGATTAATGAAGGATGAATTTTAGGCTAATTAGGTGATATCTATCTAATACTGATTGATTTGTGCTAGAATTTTGCTTACTTTGCTCCAAAGTTTGAATCTTTATGTTTTAATGTTCAGCTAATTAGGTGTATTTATCTATCCTAGATTATTGTGTTAGAATATAGTTTAATTTGGAATAAAGTTTGATACTTTATGTTTTAATTTGTGTTGTTTTGATGAAGTTTATGATATTGAATGTTCCTGTGTTTGAATTTGTTTTGTCAGTGATGTAATATTGAACCAAGTGATAGAATTGATCAAAATCACCATTTTTTTGAGGTTATAAGTATTGTTCAATTTTGATTTCGTTAACGAAGTAGTAGCTCGTGCTTTAGTTTGCAGCAATCAATTCCTATACTAAAATCATTTTTTTGAAGAGGGGGAAGAAAAGTACTGTGATTTCTGTAACAATGATTTATGGTATTAGTGTGTTGTTGTTACAATTCGTCCAACGTAGGAAATACTTGGAAGGAGAAGACGTTGGTACATTCTTCTTCCCTTCACCCGTTTCTCCCTTCCCTCCGATAATTGTATTCATTAAAAACCTTGAAAGCAAGGTAGAGGGATTGATAAGATTATGTTAAACTATGTGCTAAATGCTATGAGGTGATGTCAATCAATTGTATCGCATCACTGTGTGTAGAAAAGTCATTTATATAAGATGAAACTTGGGGTGAAACAGTCCAATGTGATCTCTATGACAGGTTGATGTCAATTATAGTGTGTGGAATTGTGGATAGATATATGTTTACAGTTACACTCAGTGTCTCCTTTGCAGTTTCTCTCATGGCTATTTTGACATGTTTTCTCTAAGAAAGTAGACAAGTTCTTGCTGTCCATTTATCTACGCAAACTTCCTCTTATCCATACTGGTAAGCCAGTAAGCCTCTCTAGGCAAGCGAAGGAAAATTGTGCACTGCGAGGATGCCGTACGGTTTAGAACTGTGTAAGGATTCATTTTCCATGGCAACCAAATAATCGGATTTGAGTTATGACAGACGATAATCTAATTTAAGCTCTTGAAATTTGCGTAGAATAGCCACATTAGATCATGTATGAATCAATGACCCACTATATGGCATTCATATATGAGATAGAGCAGGTAAGGAGTAATGCCATCGAGAGGCATAACGCCTCTACTAATTTTAGATTCCTGTATTTGATTTCAGCTTTGCTTTGGCAAGATAGAATACTACAATTTAGCATAAAGGTTGCTATTGCGAATGTTATGGTAGTGTAAAGGTCCATTTGGTAAAACAAATGCTGATATGGTACGCCAGACTTAGCTCGCTTACAGCTGAGACTCTAAGAATGATTGTATAGCATGACGGGTGATGTGGTCAAGCTACTCACTAGACCGTTTAACCGTTGTTTGGAGGTATGATCCCTTATGTCAATGGCTGACATTTTTATCTTTTGTATCCTATTTTCTTATAATGTATGATTGAAAAGTTTAATTTACTTCAGAGTGACAGAATTTATCCGAATTTACATGAAATAACGTGATTGAACTGTTATACTAAAAACCTTTATTGCTTATCTAAATCACTTCCTTCGTACAGTTTGTCCATTTTATAAGGCAAATTTGGAAAATGTACCGAACCTAACTGAATAGAGTATGTATGATACGAAAGAAAAGGTTGATAGATCTAATTTACTTGTAGATAATTGCACCACATTTTGTGGTTAATAATATCACTTCTTACTATTGTTTACCAATAAAGATTTCTAATACTTTAGTGTAGTAAACCGTAAATGTTAACTATGGATCTTGTCAAGGTTGTCCTTGTTTATCTAACGTTTCTGTCTGAAGGAACCCTGGATAAGAATTTAATCTTTAATGCTCCCAGATTTTTTCACATATTACTTAGTAATTGTTTACTTTAATAACAAGGAAGTAATCCACCAGTAAACAAATAGTGTCTAAGGCCTGTTTTGGTCTAGATTACTTTCCTTTAAAATCAACATAATGGCTGAATAATCCAACCATTAAAGAGTTTTATTTTTAATCCGTATCATGTTTTTTAATCTAATTTTTCTGTGAACTTTTGAGTTATTTAAATTGTTGGATGTGAATTTTGCTTTAGTTACATGCTGAGAGGTAGTTTTATTTACGTTCTTCAGTA
>JAIUZE010000487.1:0-52864 GCA_022085475.1 Heliosperma pusillum
TTAGTCTCCTGCAAAACGGGTATATCCGTTGTATGAATGAAACGGGTCAAGTAGTTATCATATATTAATATATGGTAGAGTATAATAATAATAATTTAAATATAGTGGACAATTTTAAAAAGGGGAACGTAATCTTTAATGATTACAGATTCCTATTTTCAAGCCTTAGTATCTTTTCTCCATAACGCTTATTCTGCGTCTGTTTGCATTCCTATCATCACGCTTCCTCTCTCTTTCACGGTTCCTATCACTGTGCTCTCCATTACCATCTTCACCCTCCTTATTTGTGTTTTGTGCTCAATTCAAGCCTATTTGTAAGTAATTAGTTCCTTAATTATAATAATTTCTATTTGTAACCTATCATAGTTACGTTTTTTTTTTGCTTTCAATTTGTGAGTTGTTCTTCCAAAATTTCATATGACGAGGAAGACGGTAGTAAGAAAGGGCTTGGTTGAATCAACTTCAAGTGGTATTGAAGGTATTCTTTTTTTATTTAATAGTAGTGGGTTTTTATTTTGTCTAATAATTTAATTTTCGTTTTTTTTGTGTGCTTAAAGTTAACGAAAACCCTAGACAAGCAATTACCAATAAGTAAAAGAGGAAAATGATACCTGATGTAGAAGAGGAACTCGAGAATTGATCGATATTGGTTAATTTACCACATGACCCTGATATTAGTTAATTTAATTCATTTTGTAGGTACTACAATTTAATTTGTAGGATTAAATTATTAATCATTATGTAACCTAGTATGATCTTGTTGTTGTCATATTTGGATTCTCTATGAAAATATATTTGCATTCTGAATTTACTTCATGATATTGTTATTGATTAATTTTGCTCAATTTGTAGCCGCTACCATTTAATTTGTATAAGTTACTCAATTTGTAACCTAGTATGGTCAGAATGTGACCACATATATGGTATATGTAGCTCAGTATCCTTTATTTAAAAGTAATCAATATGTAACCGAATATGATCTTGTTGTGGCCATATAATTGCATTCTGTATGAAAATATATTTGCATTCAGAATTTACTTCATGATACTTATTGATTACTTTTGTTCAGTTTGTAGCCGCTACCATTTAATTTGTAGGAGTTATTGGTTACTCATTTTGGAACTTAGTATGGTATATATGGTATATGTTGCTCAAATGCTCAGTATCCTTTCGTTAAAAGTAAGTATTTTTCCAGTTGTTTGTGACCAGTATAATGGGCTTAGTGGCCATATAGTAGCTGTTAACATATTATATCATTTTTTTGCATGTGTAATCAATCTTTGACAATGTGGTTTCAATTTCGTAGCCACGTGTGGCGAATTGGACGAGGACAAAGCGAGATTTGGAGATTGTGTCAAGGCTACATGAGATTAGGACTAAAGAACTGGAAAACCAACATGCAAATGTCATCCCGATTGTTGAAAAAGGAAAAGGTATTGAGGAAGTTGATCGAAGGAGAGTTCACACAAGCAAGAGCGTGTATGCTAGGAGGTGCACAAGGCTAGCAACAAAGGAAGGATTTGAAGGGGTTGGTGATAAGGAAGCCAGAGGAACGACAAAGAAATATAATGGTGTAGCACTAGACATTTTCGAGAAATAATGATATTTTTATGTGGATTTGGTAGTAGAACTAAATATAACTACCTTTTTTTCTAGTTTTAGCTGCTTAGTTGTTCACTATTTTGCAGTTAATTAATTTGTGAACGACTTCGTATTGAACGGTCTTGTTTTGGTCGTATTTTAGTTCTGGTTCAATTTAGTGAACAACTTTTGGTTAGAAGACAATTTACGCCTTGTCAATTTTCTTAATGAAGATATTTCGTGACCAAATATCGATAGTTTGTAGCTACTAATAAGTTTACAGTATCATAAACTTTTTTGGCCTAAGAATTTTAATTTCGTGACCAAATTTCTGCAACATGTATACCTTGGTAAATTAACTTTATTTTGTGTATAATATGTATAGTATAGTTAAAAAAGTGTGACCATAAATTTTAAGTAAGTGATCAGAAAGCATTAATGATGTGACCATAAATTATGTATCTATATTTTCTAGTAAAGAGTAGACGAAAGGAAACTATATTATGTACAATATACTTGTAAAAGTGTGACCATAAATTTGAAGTAAGTGACATAAAAGCATTAATAGTGCTCACTTGTTTACGTAATGGATATTTGTATGTTTACGTCAATAGTGTACGACAAGGTTTGAAATTGACCCAAATAACTGGAAAGTGGACAATAATTAAGTAATCGTAAAGTACACATTCCATAATAACTAGTAGCCTTAAAAAATCAAGTTCAACAAAAAAATCCGCTTGCGTTTCAAAAATCAAGTTCAACGAAATTGGTATCCCGTCAGAATTCAACGATCAAGCGTTTGCATGATCCCCTGACACGAACAAACAAAATATCTCTCATACTCAATATCCTTTTCAATAGGACGAGCGCCGTTTCTAGTACCAAATCCCATTGCTTGAGCGTGTCTATTGTACACCTTGAGTAGCTATTTCCACTTTGTAACTTTCAACCCGACGAGAGAGCGCAACCAGTAATATCAAATTCTAATTAATTAAAAAAAAACATCAGCATCGTGTGCCGAATTATATCATCGATTTATATCATATATGTGTAGGATGAGGGAAGAAATCATATGTGATGAATTATTGTTCAAGAAAATGTTTTTTTACCTTCTTTAAGAGAATGAATTGATCCATCATTCAAAATAATGGAGCCAACATCTTAATTATCTCCGACATGCCTTCGACGTGATCATCATCTTTATCTAAAGATATCGCTGGAATACCGTCATCATCGTCTTCCACACAAATGCCATGGTTGATCGTCTTACTCATACTCGCAGGAAGAAATTGATGAAAATTATTGATTGGTAGAGGTAGGAGATGATGATTACTAATTGATATCAATAGAGTATTTTCTAACGTGGGAAGGTAATAAAAAAATAACTGTAATTTAGGTAAGTGTAAAATTTGGAGGCTGATTTTGTGGAACTGATTATTTTAAACATAATGACTAATTAATAATCAACCCATTTTAGATGCTATTTGGATTAAATAACCAATATCCAAGCCCGTTTCATTATTATCGTATTTACAACCGTTATAAACAAGAATTTGTGCTATTTCAAAGAGATTGATGTACAGCTACTATAAATTCCGCGCAACGTATATGCGGTATATATGAGTCTTTATTTTTCCAAGGTATTATTTAAAATTTATATATTTAAATCGAGATTTCAATAATATTTAATATTTTCCTTCATATGCAACCAAAAAATTAAAACGGAAAACTAATTAAAGAATATTGAGTAAAGTTATAAAATGTGTATTTTTATGAAAATACTTTTTTTTTTCCGCATTTCATTTTATAAATTTTATCTAATTATTTTAATGATATTTTTTTTGTCACGAAGCTAATAGTAAGTATGTGTCAGATTATTCTCTAAAGTAACTAGGTTTGGTGTCCGGCCCTCCCCGGGCTACTTGGATTTACCATTTAAAAAGTATGTGTCAGATTATTCTCTAAAGTAACTAGGTTTGGTGCCCGGCCCTCCCCGGGCTACCTGGATTTACCATTTAAAAAGTATGTGTCAGATTATTCTCTAAAGTAACTAGGTTTGGTGCCCGGCCCTCCCCGGGCTTCCTGGATTTACCATTTAAATTTTATTAATTTTATATGAAATAAAATTGCGCAAAGGGATGTATAACTCAAACATTTACCATTTATAAGCTGACATGCGCAAATGCATGTATAACTCAAACATTTACCATGTACAATTTATCAAAAATTATGTGACACATTCATACTGTTGTTGTTGTTGTTGTTGTTAATATTATTACTTTTACGGCATCACATGGTAATGTTATTACTGTTGTTAATTTTCTACCTTCATTGTTACTTGTTACTACTATAACTTGCACTACTCCTACCATCATGATTGCTATTTTTACTAAATACTCCTGTATTTATTACTATTAATTTCAATACTTTGGTTATTGCTACTATTAGTCTATTACTTTCACTAATCCCGTGACAATTATTGTTACTTATACTAATCAAATAGTCACACATGAGAATATTGGTATATATAATTATTTGAAACAAGTATTAAATATTAGAATATAATCATTTAAACACTAGTTAAAACAGTTTTAATAATATCAAATATTGTATCTTTTGTGAATTTTGATTTATTTGCATCTTATAGTTTTCAAAACTCAACCTACTTATAGTATATGATTATTTCATAAGAATACGCTGAACTATGGTGGTCCTGCTCAAAATACTTCAACCTTTGTTTTAACTACCAATATACCCAACTATTACCCATTTTCGCTAATTCTATTCAAAGCGAAAGTGGGTAATAGGTGGGTATATTGATAGTTAAAACAAAGGTTATAGTATTTTGAGTAAGACCACCACAATTTAAAGTATTCCTATGAAATAATCATATATTATATTTATATGTTAATAACTAACCTCTTTATACACCAAAACTATATACTATAATAAATTTTATAAATTATGTTATTTCATTATTACCCATTGATATCCGGATTATTGCATTAATGAAAAAAAATAAAAGAATTTAAGTATAGATAATTATTGCATTAATGAAAAAATTTAGCAACTTATAGTCTATAATTTAATACCAATTTTATTTATTCTAATGAAAAAATCATAATTGTGAATATTAGAGTTTAATTATATAAGATTATATTTTAAGGAAAAGATATATTTTATTTAGATAAAGTTTCACTTGTTTCCTTATTGAGATAGATGCATTTTGTAGGGAAAAAAAATCGTATTCTCTTAGTTGTAAGAGGATGTTTAATGCTTTTAAATATGAAGTGCAATTCACATAAATAATTTTGGGAGCATTATATTACGACAAGGGATAAGATGGCTAACTAAGTTTGGTGACTGGCCAGGTCCGACTATCTCTATTTATGATTGAAAATTTATTTTATATGAAATTTAATTGCATTAAAACTTGTATAACTCAAACATTTATCATTATTATATAACATACCTTAAAATTATGATGAGATTTAAACTTTATCAACAGATTATGAGACATATTCACTACTGTTGATCTTAATATTATTACTTTCATGACATCACATGTTAATGTTATTACGTTCGCTACTCCTACGATCACTATTGTTTCTTAAACTACTCTCGTTAATTTCATAATCCCCGTTAATTTTATCAAGCTTATAGATATAAATAAATAAAATACTTTTCTTAAATTGATTGGTTATGATCCCGTTCATAGTTTATCTCCTTGTTACTATTGTTAATTATACTACATTCGTTGTTGATACTATTACTTTCACAGCTCACTAATCCTGCCGTCGTTATTGTTACTTTCACTATACTGGCATTTGATACTATTAATTTCACTACTTTTGTTATTGCGACTAAACTTCATTACTCCCAGGGCTATTATTATTACTTTACTGATCAAATAATCACATAATAGTTTTTTTTTTATCATATTTACTGTTGCTACAGTTATTTCCACTACTAGTAGAATTAATTTGTTATTCACACAATTTTATTAAGATTATATATAAATTAATTACATATTTGTATTAAATCATTCGGTTACTTAGTTTTATCAAATTCAATTTTTATATAAGTTATTATTCTAACTGTATTAGACTTATATATTTAAATAAACATTAAATATTAGATTATAATGTCATTTTAACGCTAACAAAAGTACAAATATAAGGAATTGTGAGTATTGTATCTTTTGTGAATTTTGATTTATTTACCTCTTATAGTTTCCAAAACCCAACCTTCCTATATTATATTATAATAACTAATTGATTGATATAAATAATTTTCATCTTTACGCATCTAAACTATATAAGTTTTTATATATTAGTCATTCTGCTCCTTGGTTATTGATTTATATATATAGTATTAGATCCGATCAATATGTATGGAAGTATTCAACACAGTAACATAAATTTCATTTAAGTGGCCGATAAACTCCATTAAACCACCAGCTTCTGCTCCTTTGCTCACTCCCACCACCACCGTTGGTGATGGAACCACCTCTTTGTCCATCGTCAATGGTGGGTGATCGGTTTCAGCTTCTTTCAGTTTGGTGTATTTCACCGGAGGTGGTGATCCCTCTTCCCCTAGCCCCCGCTCAGCGCTCTCCGACGTGGAGGCTGCACGAAATTGTGTTTCCTGACCGACCCACCTTTCTCCCTGTTGACATGTTTCTCACCCTCTCGGGGGACAACGTAAGCTAACTGATAAGATAAATATGAGCATATTTGGTTATGTTTCGGCTAATATCAGATATATATATATGAGCATATTTGATTATTGCATATACATGTCTTTATTTTTTCCATTAGCATCTTTTTCCTCGTTTTACTCAGCTCAGTGAAACGCGCCAAACCGAGAGGCACATACTGCTTTACAGTAACACAATTCCAAGTTGCAAAAAAGCTGGCAAATGGCTTGAATGGCAGCCCCGTATGTTCATCCCATTGAAGAGGATTAGATACATTTTTATCTATTGCGTCTAGGGAAACCTTATGACGCGCTCGCCCCTTAGGTTTGAGAAAGTTATCCTCATCAGTTGATGATTCGCCAGATTCTTCTCCTTCGTTTCTTTTCCGCTTTTCACCCATATCTAAAGTGATAATCACAAAATCCGTCTTAAATTATCACAATAACAACAAGAACACTATCTCAAATTATCTAACACTAAACCGGCTAAACTCCAAACTACAGTCTCAAATTATCAGAAAAACAACAAGCTTTTTAAGGATTAAGTGGACATATATAGAAAGAACACTCTGTATCAAATAAGTGAGGGCTCATTATAAAAACTAACAATGTAGAATTATATATGTTGTTTAAATCAATCCTAATATATAAAAAAAAGGGGGAAAATATCAAGGAAACAAAGACGTTAACTTGAGGCGACGGAAAATTATGTAAGGCTTACTTCTTTAGAGAAGTCGAGAAGTCAAGGAAATAAAAAAAGATGTTAATTTGATAAAAAAAGACGGCAGCGGCGGCGACGATGAAGACTTTTTGGCGACGACGACAACGAAGGGTTGTGGATGAGGGGAAGCTCAGTAATCGAGGGTTTTATCACTTTATGTGGTTGAGTTTATGTGTTTGTATAATAGACTTGGATGAGTATTACTTTTAGCGGTTTATGAAAATTATTAAAAACGGGTTTCATAAAACCGTTGTTTTTATATGGACAAACAACAACGGTTTTTAACAAAAACCGTTTTCAAATAGTTTTTACAACGGTTTGAGCTGTTGTAATACTTGTAAACAACGGTTTCTTTATAACCGTAGTCGTTTTTTTCCTCTCTTTTTTTCTAAAGAGTTGTGCAAACAACATGAATGTTTATCCCCTGCCAGCAGAAAAGTATACAACAACAGTTTGATAGAAAGACAACCAAATTTGATATGTAAATTTAAGAAGATAAATAAAATAATTATTATATATTGCATAAACTTTATTTGGTAAGTTCATTTAAGAAGACAAAAAACACAATAATTATAATTATTATACACTGCAGTGCAAAATCTGCAATTAAAAATGCAATGTCACTGCTGTCGGGAACGTTTGTTGGATTTTTTAGTCTCTTCATTAATCCAAATACATTCATCATGATCATCTCATGTATACGTGTTTGTAATCTTAACATTTTCAACATCATCAGTATACAATTTCGATCGGACACCGTGATCAAACCCTTCAAATTCGACTTCTTCATCATTTGGAATTCGGCAACAACAAGATAGAAGAACTGCCACTTCTTATCCATTTGATCGGTAACATAAAACACTTTTTTTCTTGTGACGCTAATATGAAAGGATCCACCTTGTTGCCAACCTTATCAAAAATTACTAATGTGAATCCTAAATCATCATTTCTAACACCATTATTGTTGTCAATCCACTTGCATCGAAATAAAGGTATCTCAAAACCCGTGTAATCTAAAACCAATATCTCAAGAATAACTCCATAGCATTGCATTGTACCCCAAACCGTATTTTTATCCTTTGAACTAGCAATGTACATTGCTTCATATTTTACGCAAACTTCGCTGTTTTGCATTGTGCTCAACTCATCTTGATCACGGGTACAGAAAGTGTACTCATTGATTGCATATCCGCGATAAAAAGTTGCATGTGCATTAGGATTTAGGACCAAAACAGAGGTGTAGTAATCTTGGTAAGGGATAACCATATGGGTTCTCATCCTAGTAAGTTATATCCTTAAACCACTCATGAAAACGATTTCTATGCTCCTTTCCATACCACATTTCACTCTTACGAGGGTGTTTTTCCCTAAGGTAACGTTCGTGTTTGACAACGTAAGGCTGGACATTGTCATTGTTAAAAGAACGTATGTATGAGCCACATGTCGTATGTCAACTGACATGTCCTTATAACCACGATCCATGACACCATTTCCTTCCATCCAGTCACTATGACGATTATTAGGAGCTTCAATTAACTCAGCGAAGGAGAGGTACGCGTAACAATATGAAAGAGCTTCATCGATAATAGCTCGCTCGACAATACACCCTTCTGGATAATACTTATTAGCTGTGTAATCCTTGTAAACTTTCATCAATATTTCAAATGGATACTGATATCTAAAATATACTGGCCCGATATAAAAAAAATCTCTCGGACTAGGTGGATAGTCAAATGAACCATGATAATGCTTCCGTCAACCTCGCAAACTAGAGCGAGCATTTTATAACAATGACTCTTCAAGGCTCTGGTATGATACCGATTATATACAATTAGAACCATATTTATGGGTTGCGAATGAATCTGACATTGGACGAGTGTCGTGTGTTTAACAACGAGGTCATGATTTCGAGTTAGAGTCAGTGCCGTTGGAATGGGAAGACGACCCGATGAATTGGGTTGAAGGAGAAGGAAACATTTCTAAGAATATTGAAGACGGATTCCGCATTTTGTTTCCTTATTATTAGTATATATAATAATTCAAACTATGACTGGTCTGCCCAAACTAATCCACACTATGCATTATCCCATAAAAATCTAATGTATTCTATCATTTAACTTGTAAGAGTTTGGTGGAAGGGCAACCCGTTTAATAGGTTACCTCTACTTTAGGTCATTTTAAACCCTTTATATTTATTACTAAACAATTCATTTGCTTATTCACTACTTCTGAATACTTCGTTGACCATCAGTCTTTAATCTTCATCGTCCTTGGTTATTGTTAACATCTCCATCCCCTTTGTACCTGCTTCGACCGTTTATTCTCCATCACCAGTTTTACACTTTTACTCATGGTCTTCATCACGCAAAGGAAGATTGTCTGTTAGAAACGGCGGTTCGATTGAGATTACGGTGTGATGAAAATGCCATAAATCAGATGCTTGGGAAGATGATGGTAACAACAGGAGAATGGATGAGTTGATGAGTTATGGCTGCAAGAAAAGAGGAAGAGCAGGTCCATGTTTTTTTTTTCGAAAGTACAACTTCACCATTATAAATCAATCAATTTCCCAGAAAAAAATATGATGATAATACTAAAAAGGATAGAGATTGTTGTTGCTCTTGTACTAGTGCTTTAATTTTTGGGTTGTAGTTGGAGTAGTATTGGTTGTGATATGCTTGTATAACAACTCTTAAATGAGATTTGTGCTCCTTTGAAGAAGATGAAGAAGACAATGAAGGGGTCACGAATTTGGGCGAAATATCAGAGTTCAATTTTTGGGTTTCTTATTCTCATACAAATTGATTTTTTGCAAATCTTCTTCCCGGCCCATTAATTTTATTAGTAGGGAAAATGAAATGAAGGAAGAGATTTTTAAAGAATAAATTTGGGAAAGTGAGATGAGGAAGTAAATGGAGAAGATTGGTCTCAGTGAAATAAAACAAAGGAAGAAGATGAAGATTGGAAAATGAACAACAATAAAATCCACGAAAGAAGATAAAGAATAAATAAAGAAAATGGAAGAAAAAAACTGGTAACCTAGAATAGGTAAAGTTTACTTGTGACAACCGGTCACTAAGAACAGCGAGACATTAAAAGTTAAATGATACAATATATCAGTTTTTTATGGCATTAGGGGATCATCTTGGACAACATTTACACTCTAAAAACACTCTTTTACATAATATTATTAGTCATTAGATTAAGTTTCGAATAGTTTAGTTTTCATTAGTTGTTACAAATAATTCCCTTTAAGTATTTCAATTTATATTACAAGTTCATTTGCAACTTATTTAGTTCCATTGTGTTATTCAATTCCAAGTTTTATTTCCTTTGTCGAGGTAATTCTATTTCTTGTATTGTTTTGTTATTTTCATTGTCATTTCCATTATTAGTTAGTTATCATGTTTACTTTATCATTTCTTATTAGATTAGTTATCATTATGCAAGAGTAGTTACTTTGTCTAGGAAATTAGGGATTCCATGCATAAATAATATTTGCAATTGTTGAAATGAGATGTTATGATATCAAATAGTTGTTTCTATCACATGCTTGCATTGTATTGTTAGTCTTTGATTATTGATCACAATCCTTGATTAAATTCGTTAATTCTTTCTATAAGTCGAGAGGCACGAAATTAAATTAAACTAAGCATGTGTTAGTAGATCGACCTAGCCAAAGCGAGAGTTCGTTAGGACCCGATCTATGGTTGACACTAATATCGAGAGGTGGGTGTCTTTAGCCTAAACAATTATCGTTATTATCAATTTCCTAGTTTGACTTGAGCATTTACATAATTTGCATGTGTGACCCGACCTCCCTAGACTCTTACTTTATTATTATTGTTGTTTCATAAACCAAACCAAACCAATCGATAACCGACTTTGATAGAATTCACCCCATAACAACTTGTATAACAACACTCATCTCCTTGTGTTCGATCCCTTTTACTACATTCATTTGTGTGTAGGGTATTTATCTTTGATTAGGTGTGCGATATCCTATAAAATTTTGGCGCCATAACAAATTTTAGCGTCGTTGCCATTCGACCCCTATTACTACACATTACTACTTCCCCGGTAACGGCGCCAAAATTAGATAGGCTATCGCACGTACACCTAATCAAAGATAATACCCTAGACACAAATGAATGTAGTAATAGGGGTCGAACACAAGGTGACGGGAGTTGCTATACAAGTTGTTATGGGGTGAATTCTATCAAAGTTGGTTAGGAACACTTAACCTCTAAATTAGTAGCACTAAGTCTTCCATCAACCTTAAATGGATCAACTATATCCCATGTAAAAGGATTTGTAAAGGTTTCAAATGACTCGGGAAAAATCTCATCCCTTTTATTACAAACGGGCCCAACATCATCCATGATAAGTGTGTCATCTACTACAAGGTCAATGTCATCGACATGAGTCTCTAAATGTTCAATTGGAATGATACTAGGGGGACTTTTAAGAGAGAAAGTAGGACCATCATCATCGTCATCCAATAATTCAAAATCATTAGGAAGAAAAGACTCACATTGGGAGGGTGGAAGAGCACAAGTAGTGATCGATCGCGCCATTTCTTTAAGCATTTGTTGGCAACGAACCAGACGCGCATGGCGTTCCTCTTTGCGTTGGGCTAGCATTTGTTGCATTTTTTTATGACAAGCAAGAATCGCATATCATTCCTCTTCAAAACCCGGTGAGGATGGTTGTTGGCAAGCTACCTCTTGACATTGGGAAGCCATGAAATTCAAGAAATTCCAAAGCTCCTCCCCTCTCTTGTAGTAGACACTACCACTACTCATGTAAAAAGCCAATTCTCGTGTCTCAAAATTCATGCTATCAAGTAGAACTTGACCCCATGTAATCCCAATCAATGACTTGTCTGAGTGACATGAGATGATCACCATAGTTATAAAACCGGTTAAGATAGTCATGAAAAGGCCTATCCTTGTGTTGTGTGTATCGGAATCCATAGTTATTCATTATGTAAGACCAAAATTAGATAGTTTCAAGACCTGAAAAAGGAACTAAAACTACAAGGAAACCGTGAGAATGGTCTGAAGGAACAAGCGTTCCTCGAGACAAAAGAAAACAAGATAAAATTCAACAACTAATAGCAAACAAAATCGTGCTCCCCGGCAACGTTTCCAAAATTTGATAGGCTATCGCACATTTAATAAAAGATAAGTACCCTATACACAAATGAATGTAGTAATAGGGGTCAAACACAAGGAGACGAAAGTTGCCATACAAGTTGTTATGGGGTGAATTATATCAAAGTCGGTTATCGATTGGTTTTGTTGGGTTTATGAAACGACAATAATAATAAAGGATGAGTCTAGGGAGGTCGGGTCACACATGCAAATTATGTAAATGCTCAAGTCAAACTAGGAAATTGATAATAACGATAATTGTTTAGGCTAAAGACACCCACCTCTCGATATTAGTGTCAACCATAGATCGGGTCCTAACAAACTCTCGCTTTGGCTAGGTCGATCTACTAACACATGCTTAGTATAATTCAATTCCGTGCCTCTCGACTTATAGAAAGAATTAACGAATTTAATCAAGGATTGTGATCAATAAACACATTACTGACGGATGAGTCGTCAGCCAGTTTAAGTGAAAGTCAAGATAAACTTGACCACACTATTGACAAAAATTCCGTTAGTACAGTCAAGATTATCTTGACCTTCTCAGGATAATATTGACTCTACTGACGGTATATCGAGAGGTGGGTGTCTTTAGCCTAAACAATTATCCTGATTTAGTCAAGATAATATTGTCCGTCAGTAAAGTCAATATTATCTTGACTTTACTAACGGAATTTCCGTCAGTAGTCAATGTAGCAGTGGCTGGAAACAGCAGCCTGCTGTCCAGCCACAATGCGTATTTTGCATTGTTTTAAACGGTGAAAATTTCAACAAAACCTGCAATACAGAAAATACATTCTTCGACCGCAAAGCGGTAATTCATACTCACGTCGAACGCATGAGCGGGAATCAACGAAAGACAACTAAAATAAGAGCCTAATAAAGTACCTGATTTTCTATTTAATGAAAATCCTGACGTAAGTATTTCCGTCAGGTTTCCGCGTCTTCGAAAAGCTTACTGACGAAATTTCCGTCACAAGGTAGTTTGACAAAGGCTAATAAAGTTTGATGAGAGAATAAGTACTGACGGCAATTTTGTCAGGAAAGTCAAACTAGGTTTGACTTTCTGACGGAAATTACGTCAGTATTTACTGTTAGTGACGGAAATTCCGTTAGTAACCGTCAGTTAATTTTTCCGCCATTGACTTTAATCAACGCGCCATTTTGCACTGACGGATACTGACGGAATTTCCGTTAGGCGTAAATTTCCGTCAGGTTTCCGTCACAATTCTGTCAGTTTCCCGAAATTACTGACGGAGTATTTTTTCCGTCAGAAGGGCCGTCAGTTTGCTGAGATATCCTTGTAGTGTTTTAGATTGCTTTTGAGGTAGGGTTTCCCTACTTAGTACATGTTTATTTATAATACGGAAAATTCACGCGGTACCCTTGAAGTTTGACGTTTGACACGATATGCCCAATTTTTACATCCGAAAAAGTTTAAGAGGCCATAACTCGTGTTTACGAGCTCAGAATGTGACAATTTTTTTTTTCAAATTGAACATCTTTTTGAGAACTACGAATTGAAAAAAAAAATATCAAATTTGGAACTCGTGACCAAGAGATATGGTCATTCAAAGTTTTTTCGATAAAAGAAACTTTGAAATACAAAAACTCCTAGCCACGATATCCGAATACGACAATTTTTTTTTCAAATCGTAGTTCTCGGAAAGATGATCGATTTGAAAAAAAAAAATCATCACTTTCTGAGTTCGTAAACACGAGTTATGGCCTCTTAAACTTTTTCGGATAAAAAAATTGGGCATATCGTGCAAATTGTCAAACCTCAAGGGTACCACGTGAATTTTCCGTTTATAATATTGATGATGATTGTGATGTTGATTGTTGATGATAATTGTGATGTTGATAATGATGATGAGTTTGATGTTGATTGAGATGATGGTTATGATATTGATTATGATGATTATGATTGAGATTGTGGACCATGTTCGGGATATGGTTCCACGCCCAGGTTTCGTCTCTTGTGACTCCCGTCACAAGGGGGTTGTGCACATTAATGAGCCGGATTACACTGGTTGCGATGAGTGGAATTTTTGATGTCGAGTGTTGCAAACTGACATCGACATGGATGAGTATCCTATTGCAATGGAAACCCAGCTACTCGTTGCGGTGAGAGCCATGTTGGTTACCGGAGTTTGGAGATGATATAGTCCATTGATGTGATTGTATTGTTTCTTGTGTTTGATATTGATTAATGTATAATTGTACAAACCCACGTGTTATTTTCTAAACTGTTGTGATCCATTAGGGAATGGTGAGCAGAAGTTTAGCAGGTAATTCATTGAGCATGCTTGGGGTTCGATGGGATTGCTGCTGGATGATGAGTTATTTAGCTTCCGTTAAGTCTAGTGATGAGACAGTCATTTGTTTTCGTAGTCGGATTTGATTGGTTGTATTTACTTTAGAATTTTGGTTAATAAGTTGTAATCACTCTTAACTTTATGCATTTACTTAAATGTCGTTTTCAGTATGGTCACTTTTGATATGTGCTAGCTCGGGCAACCAAGATGGTAGCACTCTCATTTTGCTAAGGTAGGCCTTGGTAAGACACTTTGGTAGATGTGATGTTTTAATTGAGACGCCAAGGAACTAGAGAACTAGAAAATGCTAATCCAGATTAGTTGACGTCTCCATCGAGATCATCTGCCCCAACGACGTCACCCGATTGTGAGACCGCCCCAGAAGAAGAATGAAACATGAAGAGGATGACGACTACAACTAAAGAACAACTACTTGTGTACAATCCGTTTCCAAAAGGTAAGTCAGGTAAGTAGAGAACAACGCAGGCCTTGATTCTTTCGAGATATGTAGATATCCTAATTATTGTAGTTTTTATAAATTAATACCAAACTTCATTCATTGGTATTACATTTAAAAGTTACATTAATTTCGTACAAAGCCTTTCTATTTAAGAAAAATGAAATCGCAACCTTGTCTAGCTCGACGCAACCCACGAGCTAGTCCACCATTTATGGGCCTGACCAGGCTTGACCAACCCAACGCAGCACTGGCCCGACTTAACCCGGTTCAAGCACAGTATCACCCTTGAGCTGGTAAACCTCAGCACGGCCCGCCCCTTGGACGGGCCCACTAAGCACCTCTACAACAAATGACCTCTCCTTATATTCCCCATTCCCCCCCCCCCCCTACAAGGGTAGAGCAATAGGTTCGGTGAAGAGCAGGCAAAATGGTAGGTTCGGAAGAAGAGCACAATACAACACTTTCCAACTTTCTCTCAATTCACTTCCCACACACACAACTACACATCAAAGTACATACATAACCCCCCCTCTCTCTCTCTCTCACTCCTCCAACTATAAAGCAGAAAAAACAGCTTTGATTACACAAAAAGATTAGTAGCATTACTACTCATAATTCATAATTCATAATTCATAATTCTTCAAGTAAAGTTTTATATATAATGGCGGATGTGAGAGAAAGTGTGAGTGAGTGAGTGTAGTATTCTCAAAGCAATACTTAACTTAGTCTAAACATATCATATCATCATATCATCATATCATCTCTACTTTCTCCATCATCTAACCACATTACACTTTCACACCCACTTTCTTCTTCTTCTTCCTCTTCTTCCTCCCCATCTTTTTCATTCCCCTATTAATCCCTCTTCTTTTCTTAACCCAATTCATCAAACTATTACCCTTTAATGGAACTAATCACTACTTACTTTCTCTTTTTATTTTGATTTTTTCCTCTTTTTGTTCTGATTATGATTCTTGGATTATTCCATTTCTGTGATTTTTTTTTGTTTTTGAATTTGAATTTAAACATTAATCGGGTAGAAGAAACTTATGGCTGCCAATGAAACGCTGTCGTTTAGTGTAGCTTCAGTAGTCGAAGATGTTCTTCAACAGCATGGAAATCGACCCACTAGAGGTCTTGATTTAGATTCCAGAAGAGCTGAGGAAGCTGGTACAATTTTTTCTTCATTTTTAAATTATAAATTCAAATTTAGTTGGTGTAATTTTTTTTTACAATAATTTGTCATAGTTTCATACAAAAATTTGTCTTTATTATTGCCACCTGCTAGTATTTGACCCGTTTAAAGCTTCAAACAGATATACCCGTCTTAAGCAAGACTTAAAATGCAGTTACTACATTTGATGGGCTATATATAGTTTTGTAACAGTGAATGTTAATGCAATAAAAATGTGGTTTTGATCATTGAATTATATATAGGTGTAAGGAGATATGAAGCATTCAATTGGCTTAGAAAAATGGTGGGAGTTGTGGTTGCGAAAGATCTACCAGCCGAACCGTCGGAAGAAGAGTTTAGGCTTGGTCTCAGAAGTGGGATGATCCTTTGCAATGTGTTGAATAAGGTTCAACCTGGGGCTGTTCCAAAGGTTAATTTTCTAGTTCTGTTAGTATTTGGAGTATTATATTGGAGGTGGGTTGTTGAAATGTGTGTTGGATTACCGCGATTTTCAGGTGGTTGAGAGCCCAACTGATTCTGCCTGTATACCTGATGGAGCAGCTCTGTCTGCTTACCAGTACTTTGAAAATGTTAGGAATTTTCTTGTGGCAGTGGAAGAAATCGGTCTTCCTTCTTTTGAGGCATCTGATCTTGCACAAGTAAGGATCCCTCTTGCCTTCCGGTGAACCAAAAAAGCTTTGTATTCCGAATTCTCATGTTCCCATGTTCCTACGATTTTAATTATCTCGAGCAGGGGTCCGACCCATACGGTCTTTTAAGTTTATACACTTTTTACATAAACTAGCATGTGATCACCTTGGCAATGGCGGATTTTAGTTATCTTCAGCATTTTAGTTATCTTCAGCAGTGATCACCTTGGCAATCTGATTTTAGTTATCTTCCAGAGATCGCCCCATGCTCGCTTTTTAAGTTATTCTTGATTTGACAATGAACTACCACACGGCCCCTCCCCTTATTTCTAGCTCCAAGATCCACCACAGGTTTCAGTGTCGTGTAGAGAAGATATTGGATGTTTGTTTGTTCATAAGTTCTCAGTTCATGATATTTTCTTATCTATGATGTGTTTTGTAATGCACTTATGCGTCTAGGGAGGAATATCAGCTAGGGTGGTGAACTCTGTTCTAGCTCTCAAATCCTATCATGAATGGAAGCAGTCCGGGGGATCTGGTTTATGGAAATTTGGTGGTAATGTAAAACCCACCACGTCAGCTGTAAAACAATTTGTTCGTAAAAACTCCGAGCCTTTTACTAATTCCATATCCAGAAACTCGTCAATGTCTGAGAAGTCTTTGAGTGCCTTTTGCCAAGATGTTGATAATAATAGAACGGTTAGTGGATTTGAAGTTTTGGGTTTCGTGCTCTTAACTTTTGTAAAAGTTGATTTGCCTAAACATTCATATGAATTGCTGCTCTAAATTTTTGCAGCTAAGTTCCAGGTCCTTGAGCTCACTTATACAGGCACTTTTATCTGACAAGAAGCCTGAAGAAGTGCCACAGGTATGCTCACCTATGACCGTGAAAATGATATCCCATAGTTGTGTCATAGTGCATAATACTCTATCATTGGGCTTGTGCACACGGAGATATACTTACAATGGGATTAAGCAAGACTTGGTTAAAGAAAGATGGCAAGATATGTAACTATATGCTTTTCTTTACGTTTCTATACCTAAGTAAACGACGCCTACAACTTCGTTTATGGATAATGTTTTTCGTGGAAACCGTTAGTTCTTTTGCATTGTGCTCTATAGATTCAGAGATCAACTATTGTGAATTCAGTATATGCAATATGAATAACCATTTTCTCTTTTAGCACTCTTATCTGTATCAAGGGCTTTTAAACATTTTTTTTTTCCGCAGTTGGTGGAATCTGTTCTCAGTAGAGTTGTGGACGAGTTTGAGCAGCGCATGGGAACCCAAAACGACCTGGTATGTTCAAGGATTGCTAGTAAAAGATGTGAGGAGAGATAGTAATTAGTAACTGAAATCTGAAAAGTAATTCAAGCTGAATAATTTGTCTTTCATTTTTATGTCACTCCAGATGAATCAACCAAGGCAAGGAACATCAAAAGAATTATCTGCATATCATGGAAATAAATCATTTACAAAGATGTCTTATGATAACTTTAAGGTTAGTTGATCCATATCTTATTTAGTCTACCACGACTCATGATTTATGAGTATAAATCATTTTTTAATAGCTGAGCCAAACATCAACTTCAGTCAACTGGCCATAGGACAACTTTTACCTCATACATCACTATACTCTGTACCAATATTTATGACATTCCAAATGTGATGCTTCAGGCTGAAGATATAAATTATCCTTTGACAAAGAAGGAGACCCTTCGTAGCAAATATACCAGCGATGAAAAGTTGAAAGGCCAGCTTGTTAAGCAAAGGGAGATTTTCAATAGGCAAGGACATGATATACAGGTCAAAATTGTTGCAGATCCTATAAACTAGTAGTCAGGTGCATGGATGATTCTCTTGTTCTTCCTGTAATACTAAATGATAATTATGTGATTCTATAGGAGCTGAAACATACTCTTCAAACTACCAAAGCTGGCATGCAGTTTATGCAATCGAAATTCCATGAAGATCTCCGCAATCTTGGTAAGTGGTTGTTTGCTGTCAATTTATCAGATTGAAGAGTAAAGAAATTTCAGACTGTTAAACTTGAGTGTTGTCTTCTGACCAGGGTCACACATGCATGGCCTAGCTCAAGCTGCTTCTGGGTATCATAAGGTTCTTGAAGAAAATCGCAGGCTGTATAATGAAGTGCAAGATCTCAAGGGTAAATTGGATATCTGTTTTACTATCGTATTCTTTCCTCTATAACTTATACTCCGTAGTGAATATTTATGTTACTCCGACTCTTTGTATAACCTTATTTATGCATATCCGACCAGACTGATCGTCGACAGTCGCCGTCGAATCCGAACAGACCACTCGTGTAGGATATGATAGTAATGATACTTCAAACCGAGCCTTAGATACTTAGATAGTAATGATAGCAAATTTTCATCTTGAATTAATTTGTTAGAACGTTTCCACTGAGCAGGGAATATCAGGGTTTACTGTCGTGTAAGACCCTTCTTAGGCGGGCAGCCAAGCTACACGAGCGCCATTGAACACTTTGAGGAAGGAAATATAACAATCAGAGCACCTTCTAAGCATGGAAACGGTCACAAATCCTTCAGCTTTAACAAAGTGTTTGGGCCATCGGCGACACAGGGTAAGTATTTCCTGTATACTCCTAAGGGCTTACTTTGGTTTGGGATAACGGGTTAAGGGAGTAAGAAAGGAATGGTGGAGGTAGTGGCAGTGATTAAAAGAAGAAAGAGATAAGGATATGGTAATAGTTATGCCATAAGAGGGGCAGCTCTCCTAAGGCAACGCATTATCTTCATATTGGAGTAAGATCTCATCATCACTCTTTAATCCTCCCTTCACCATTTCTTCCCCCCTTTTCTATTCAGCTTTGAACTACGATGATCAGAAAGGAATTACCTCCAATCCATGCAAGCCCACAATGACTATTTACATTGTGAAGTACTGATAATTTGGATCTTTCATCATGTACTGCAGCTGAAGTCTTCTCGGATATGCAGCCACTTATTCGGTCTGTTCTTGATGGTTACAATGTGTGCATATTTGCATATGGCCAGACAGGCTCAGGGAAAACTTTTACTATGGTAATACTTGTTTGATTAGATTTATGAGAAAGTAAAGTTATTCTGCATACTTTTGCTGATCAATCTTCCTCTTTTCTTGTCTCTGTGTGTTCAGTCTGGGCCAAGAGACCTGACGGAGGAGAGTCAAGGTGTAAATTACAGATCTTTGGGTGACCTATTCTATCTCGCAGAACAAAGGAAACACACGTTTCGTTACGATGTTGCTGTTCAGATGATTGAGATATATAATGAGCAAGTTAGAGATCTTCTCGTTAGCGACGGACTGAACAAAAGATATCCTTTGTCAATTTCTAATAGTACAATTTATACATCTTTATCTTAAACAGTGAAATCCCTTTTCTTCCTAATTTTTTCTTTAATTCAATCATACATTAGAAATTCGCAACAGTTCTCAAAATGGACTAAATGTCCCAGAAGCAAGTCTTGTTCCGGTGTCGTCAACATCTGATGTAATACACCTAATGAATGTTGGACATCGAAACCGAGCGGTTGGTGCTACGGCCCTAAATGACCGTAGTAGTCGTTCTCACAGGTACCTTTATCTACGTTTTTTCAGTCATGTGTTGGGACCTTTCTGCACAAGGAACTCATGACGCATTTTGGTCTGCAGTTGTTTAACGGTGCATGTTCAAGGTAAAGATCTGACTACGGGCGGCATACTACGAGGGTGTATGCATCTGGTTGACCTTGCAGGCAGCGAAAGGGTGGATAAATCAGAGGTTACTGGAGATAGGCTAAAAGAAGCCCAGCACATTAACAAGTCTCTCTCAGCTTTAGGAGATGTGATAGCATCACTTGCTCAAAGAAACGCACATGTTCCATACAGAAATAGCAAGTTGACTCAATTGCTTCAAGATTCACTAGGTGAGTCAATGTCACATATTCTCAGTCAATATTACCGTGTTGAGGAAAAAAAAACTCGTACCATAAAAAAATCCTCCTTTTTATATGTCAACCTTTTTCTTCACTTTCAATATTCTAAAATCATCTATCTTTGGATGCTATTGTTAACGTTCTCTATAATTTATTAATTTCGCTAATTTATTTTTTCGTGAAATATTTCAATATTATAAATTTTTTTTCTTTCCTTTTTTTTCTATCATTATTTTACCTGTCATTAACGGGTTCAAGTGATGATGTAATATATAACTCCGTGTTTGTTTAATTATATGCGACATGAATTGTGTTGTGACTACAGGGGGGCAGGCCAAGACACTAATGTTTGTTCACATGAGTCCTGAACCTGAAGCTGTTGGAGAAACTATTAGTACGCTAAAATTCGCGGAGCGGGTTGCAACTGTTGAACTCGGTGCTGCTCAAGTAAATAAAGATGGTGCAGATGTGAAGGAGCTTAAGGAGCAGGTAAAATCTCTCAGTAACTACTTCATCATGTTCTCTCTTAACTTTGCTTCCTCTACAATTATTCATGTTAAGTTGTTTGTGCCCGGTTTCAGATTGCCAATCTCAAGGCGGCCCTCGCAAGGAAGGAGGGACAATCTATCCGTCCTCGCATAGAAGCCAGAAGCCCTGAAAGATGTAGAGGAAAGGCTGATGGCCCTTCTCCTATTCGTCCTAATCAGAATACAGGAGATGTGTTGGTCAATGGCAATAGAAATCGGCAACCAATGGGAGATGTTGCCACAGTAGAGGTGATAAATATTCCTCAAATTTTGTACATTTAGAAAATTTCTTATCTTCTCAACATTATTCTACTTTTTATAACCTCTACTAACTTCAACTTGGGCATTTTTATGTTATCTTCTGAGAAAATACTCCCTAAATCTCATTATAATTTAAATTGTCCTCTTTTAACCATAGGCATGTAATAAAATATCGACCTTAACTTATTGGCCGTTTCAACTTTATGTGCGGATATTTTCCGATATATAAAGGGTTGCCAAAAACAGCCGATACAAGGTTTATAAAAGCCTTTGCTAAACTGATATGGCTTATATGATTGATGTAAAAACAAATCGCGATAAATCATGACACTAGACGTGCCACCGCACTATAGTATGCAACCTCAATTCGTGATCTATATCGCTATTTGATACCATGACCCATTATGTAAGTTACCTTATTAGTATATGATTTGATTAGAAGGGGCCAATTGGATTGGGATGCAAAAAAAGAAAGAAAAGGAAGTAGGGACAACATAAACGGAATGGAGCGGGTAAAAGACATCCGGCACATGTAGATAATGAGCTAAGACCGTCTTAAGCTTACAACATAGTAGCAGTTATTATAAGTATTAAATGAAATACATAGCATGGAAAGAGGTTGTAATAAACACTGTATGGCGCATCTTCTAACTTAACCTTAATGCATACATTCATATTTTACCTTGTTGTTTACACAGGTAATTTCCAAGTCTACTCCTCGACAGAAACGACAAAGCTTTGATCTCGATGAGTTGTTAAAGAACTCACCTCCATGGCCTCCTGCAATTACACCTGGGCAAAATTGCGGAGATGAGGAAAAAGACCCAGATTCCGGTGAATGGGTGGACAAAATCATGGTGAACAAGAAAGATTCCACTCCAAAAGCCGAGAATCAATTGAGTTGCTGGGAAGCCGAGAATGGAGACATGACCGATTCCTCCTTTTACCAGAAATATTTTCCAGATGGTCCTAAACTTTATTCGGATCAATCATATAACATATTTAGTGGACGTAATCAATTCGAAGTAACCACTGGTGATGACTTGAATGAGCTTGATGCTGCCACAAGTGACTCATCTGAGCCTGATTTGCTCTGGCAATTTAATCATAGCAAACTTCCTACACTCTCAAATGGAAATGTGACGAAGACAAAGAAATTTGATGGCAAGCCATCTAAGAGTCCAGAACTGAGGTAATCATTTGTTAAGCAGTTGTTTTTATTTGACAGAGGGAGTACTAATTTATAAAAAATAACAGCGTTAGTATCTTCTGTTAAGAGTTCTGCTCGAATCATATTGCAGGACATTTTGGAACATGGAAACATGCGTTGTGCCTTGAATTTGTGATACGAATTGCGTTGCTTCACTGATTTGGCCTCCTATTTGTGAATTTTTGACGAGTATTTAATTAAGGGACTTGCCGTTATTAAGCTGATACATTCCTCGTAAATTAGTTAATTAGGTCCTAGGAAGAGAACTTCATAATTCTGTCAAGTAACTTGTGTTATGTGAACCCAATAACTTCAGGAATTCAGTCAATCTGAAACCAGCCCTTTTTATGCAGAAATCATTACTGTCAGACTGACAGGGTACTGATGGTTCATGCATTCTGACAGATGGTTTAATGTTAAATATAATTTGAGACTACCCCGTTTAACTGGTTGTACCACAACCCGTGAAGCCACTGATAAAAAGAGAAAGTGCCTCATTTAACTCTCATATAGATGCTCTCATGATAATATCATCATACACGATCTCATATGATAATTTGTGCGATAGTGATACATAAGTGATATTTTATGCATTCTGATATGTTGCGTTCCACTGCAGTAAGTCCATTTCAATGCTAGGCCCTTCACCTTCCAGAAAGTTACAGAATGGGCGAATCCAGAAAAATGGACGACAGCAACATGTTTCTGCTGAGGGGAAAAGGAGGCCTGGAAACAGAAACTAGACAGACGGTTTTCAAGGGTATTATTTTTTCATTCGTATTGTTTCCTTGGGGTGTTTTTTTATCGTCGTCCCTTCGGGTTTTGGTGGTGGTTGTGGAGTTAGTATTTGAGAGTGAAGAGGAAGATTTGTGTGATATTACAATATTTTTTAATTCGTTATGTAAACTTTGTTACATACACAATTCAGCAATAATCCCAGTTGCTTGTTTCTATATACAAATCGAGAAACTAAATGAGAGGAGTTCCAATTGTGGTACCATTGTTATTTCAAACATGAATACGATTGAGCTTGAAAAGACAATTTCAAAAATCAGAAGATTCGATGAGCTATTTTATTTTATTTTTAATATTTGCGCATTTTTGCATTTATTTCCCGAATGATTTAAAACAAGAAACTTTTTTTCCTCAACATATACGATAGTAATAAAATATTGCATTTAAGTCTAGTAAAGCTTTTGTGAGATATATTTATGAAAATTTCGAGAGAGATTTGAAGGAACATCCTAAATCAGGTGCGCAGTACGTCAAGGAAAACAACACTCACAAATACCGTCATATATTATGATAAAAAAAAAAGGAATTTATTCTGATCAAATACACAAATTAAAAGTTCTTTAAAAAAAAAACAATCATAAAATGGGGGACTCCATACTCCATATGGGGAGAAGTGGAGAACCCAATGATATTACAAAAGCAATAAAACACACAAAAAACTGAATACAAATCTTATTATCTATAGTCATCTCCTTGATGTTCAACGAGACGTTCAAATAGTATTCAAGGGTTCAAATATAACCCACATTATTGGTTTAGCACCTTGGTTCAAACATAAAGCTGAGGATTGGTAGTGAGGTATTCGGAAGCAGCGTCGAACATCTTCTTAAGGTTGCCTTTGCCAGCTGCTACCTGCTCATCTGTGACCACAAAATCTCCCTTGGTGTGGTAGTGTACCACCATTGTGTAGTGAGTTCCGCTACCTGAAGCCTCAAATGTGCTCTCGTAAACTGCACATTCGAGGTTTTCACGAAGGACATCGCCTTCAATGGTTGTGTACTTGCAGTAGAACTTGCCTGCGTCAATCTCATCTACTCTGTTTTTAGCGTATTTGAATGGTTTCCCTGCATAATATGACATAATAAATTGTTAGGAATATTCGAGCAATATAAATCAATAATATGACATAATAATTTGTTAGGAGAGAATACTATTGAACTGACCATCAGGGAAGTTGAGTTGTCTGACAGACCCAACAGTGCCAGGCTCGCCATGAACAACGTCTACACTTTTCACAAAACTCGGCAAAGCTTTGGGCAAGAAATTATGGTTATCAATCAATACAGAAAGCATTGAACAACCTGGCCGCGGCCACAGAGCTAGTACAGTCGACCAATGTGTGTGTTGAAACTCCCATGATTGATGTTTTTCTTATATGGAGAAATATGATAAGTTATAGCTGAGGGTTGCTAGTTGCTTGTGTAAGTAAAACAAGTTGATACAAATGTTGGTTATTTAGTTTCAGTTGGTCTTGCTTAAGACGGACCATTTTGGTCTGAAGCAATAAGACGGGATTTTGTAACCACTTTACAGTTAGATGTAACCACTATTGAAAACAAGTTGATATAAACTATGGTTACATTTTATCAAAAAGTGGCAACATAATCCCGTCTTATTTTTCAGACGGAAATGGTCCGTCTAAAATAAGAATTTGTGATTTAGTTTTGGTATTTATACTGGAGTTCCGAGGGAGGCATCATCGGGTTATGTTAAATTCCATCAATATCAACAAGTCCAATATTGTGGACTTTAACCATATTGAATTTGAAATGTATACCAAGGTTATATTTAAAAACTTATTACTGTACATATTTTGCAAAGTCAAATGAGAAAATTATTTCAAATAAAAATGTGTACTTTTTTTAAAAAAAAATTCTTGCACAGTCTATGTTTATAATTTATTAAATAAAACGAGTCTGATAATACTTAGTATGGTTATGAAAAACTCAATGTGAAAAATCGATATTTTTTTTTAAAGAAAAGAAAAGAGCTGCTCACTCTTTGATGACTATTCATATATTTCATGATGGAGTTATCTTTGGTTCCAAATCTTACTTTAAGAAAGTAACAACCATGTTGCTGAGCTGTCAAACAACCCTTAATTTAAGGAAAAGTAAAGAAGAGCATTTTATTTCTCTTAATAACATATGATATTTTTGATTTAACAAGACAAAACTAAAAAAAGTTTGATAAATGGTAGTATTAATTATATTTATCAACAAATGTGATATTTATTATTCATAAAAAAAAATACTAAATCTGGAGAATTTTTAAAAAGTATTGTCAAATCTACAAACCCTTAAAACAAAGAGTCTAAACACTGGATCTAGCAACAAAAAATAAACTTCTGAAAAAAATTCTAAAAAGCAGGAAAAAACCAACTGACAGGATTATTTGATAATAAAAATATACCCACAAAAAAATTAAATATAAAAAATATTTCTAAAAAACATAGCAAAAATACTAATATTGATATTGGATATATATGAAAAAAGTATTTAACCTTTTTACGATCATGGAATGAAAACTCAAAAAAATAATTATAAGAGATCCTGCTAATTATATGGGGTAAATCATTTAATAGTGAAGAGGAGGTTGATGATGACGAGGTGAAGGGAGGATTAATAGGTAATGTATTAAGGCGAACAATTTTTTTTAAAATAGACTTTGTGAAGGTGAGGTAAGTCAGTGAGAGACTGAGAGTAGTAAAAAAGGTTTAAACGATTTTCGTATCAAGACACATTTGAAGCTTTGGGACGTTAACTTTGGCCCAAACATTATTGATTACTACTTCGTATTAACTAGCCTATTGTTTAGGTTGCTAATTTGTTATTGTGTACCTATGATTAGATAGTTATCGACTTATCGTTGTGTAGGTAAAATAATACTCCGTATTTCAAGTCGTACATTTTATGAATCCAGTTATGGTCATAATACGGATTAAATTAAGTTTATAAAATCATTTTTTTAAAGGGGTGGGACTTAGATAACACTATTATAGTCACATTTAAGACAAAAGTCTATCTTTAGGATAGTATCTTAGATCGAGCGGGTTACACCAAATTTCGACCTAAACTATAAATTTTGGGTCAATTTATTAGCGAGTTATAATTTACAAGTTTTGACCTTAAAATATACATGTTGGCCTGGGACAATTTTCGACAGGTATATATCTCATTTTTTGATCTTACCATTATAACATAATTGATAATGCGGTTTATATATTAATAAAATTTCTAAAGTATATCATTTAATCCGTAGTTTTTAATTATCACATGTTTTCATGATTATTTAACATGTTTGAATATTTAACAATTTGACCAGACACGGGTCAAAAGTTCAAGTTGTCACTTTACTAATTTTTTTTTTTGACAATTGGAAAGTGAGTTAAAGTTACAAACGGATAGCTCCTTTAGCTAATCTATGAGCCATCATATTATAGTTTCTAGGAACGTAACAAAATGAAATACAGTGGAAACTATGAACCATATTAAAAATGTCTTCAATGATAATCTTCGTTCTATGATGAGGCCGATTAAGTTTAAGAACTTGGGATAACACCTGCAGGCAATCAGAGAAAAGAGAGATATGAACAAAGTTATATTTCAAAGCAGCATTTAATCCCTCCTGAATGGCCAGAGCTTCAGCTTGGTCCGCACTTTGAGCAGCAAAACACCGGTTGCCCTGTAAAATCACTTCACCAGATTTTCTCCTCATAGCCCAGCCAAGACCAGCGGAGAGGTTTTTATACCACGAAGCATCTACAAACAACTCAAGCTGGTCACAATAATCCTTAGCATAGATAAATGGAAAGGATATACTGTTTCTTAGATCAGTCAACTCATTATCGATAGGATGGTCAAATAACACTCCTTGAGGATTCAGCCTACCACTTCTGACTTTCTCAGCTTCTAACACCAGACTATAAGAGTTTTCATAAACCTTCATAACTCCATAAGGTATGATTGGTTCCTCTTGGAAGATCTTTTTACATCGACACCCCCAAATAGTCCATAAGGTGCAAAGAAAGGAAAGAGCCAGCGATTCCCAATCTGGAAGTTTCTGAATTAGAGATAACCAATTTTTAATCCAAATTTGGATACTTAATTCTTTTCCGATATGAGCATGGATCCCTAAAACACTTCCAGCCCAAACTTTATTAGCAAACACACAATCTCTAAAGAGGTGATCACATGATTCCACAGTCTGACTGTCACAAAGATGACAATTAAAATCACCCTCAAAACCCCTTCTAATGAACCCTTCACCCACAGCAAGGGAATTAGTCAAAATTTTCCATAATAGAATAATCCATGACTTGGGACCTGGAAGGTGCCAAAGTTTCTTTCTAACGAACATCTTTAAATCGGTTCCAACCCTACTAAGATCTTTAATTGTAGCCTGAGCATTCCAAGAGAGGTTGAAAGCAATGGAATAACCCTTCTTGACATTATAAGATCCACTAACAGATTTCGTCCAGTAAATGGAATCTTCAAAATCCCAACAACTCAAAGGGATCGCCAAAATCTTAGCTATCCAATCAGGATCAAGAAACATACAAATCCGGTTAGAGTCCCATGCACTATTTGCCTGAATTAAATGCTTAACCTTAAGATTCTTTAGGGATGGAGAATTTGAAATAAGATCATGACAAAGAGGTAAAGGAGAAGCACCATCAACCCATTTAGAATCCCAAACATTTAGTTCAGAAAAACGGTCAACCTTCAAAGCAATAAAAGGCTGAATAAGCTGAAGACCCCAAATAATACTTTTCCAACCCCAAGAAGAATTAACACTCTTCTTATAAGTAAGATTTCCATTTAGACAATGCAATCCGTATTTAGCGCCAATAGTTCTAGAAATCAAAGAATTTGAGTGGATGATCATCCTCCATCCAATCTTAGCTAACAACGCTTGGTTAAACTCCTTTTATTTACGAATACCCAAACCCCCCAAGCCCTTTGGTTGGTTGATGAAAAGCTTACTACACCAACTAATAGGTTTCGATTTTTTCAACCCCGCCCACCAAAAATGTGACAGAATAGAATCAATCTTATCTGACACACTTACCGAAATTTTGAATACCGATAGAAAGTAAATAGAAAGGGAAGATAGGATAGAAGAAATCAAAGATAATCTACCAGCAGATGATAGCAAAATCCCATTCCACGCTGAAATTCGACACCTAATCTTATCCAAAATGATTTCAAAGATTTCTTTTTTGGTTCTTCCAGCCTCCAAATTACCAATATCAGAAGAAAACCCAAGATAAGAATTCATTGAGCAATTACCACAGACTTTAAAAATCTTCATACAGTCAGAGGCATAGGATAGACTAGAACTTGGACTGATCATGATAGCCGATTTATTATCATTAATCTTTTGACCCGATGCAATGCAGTATTTGTTAGGAGTAGACGCTAGATGAACACAACTATCAATATTGCCTTCAGAGAAGAACAAAGAATCATCCGGAAAGAGCAAATGGGAGACCGAGATACTAGAAGTACTAATCTTAATACCACGGATCAAATTTTTCTTCTCAAGCTGAATAATATTTCGAAGATTTCGGTACATAAGACAAAAAGATAAGGCGACAAAGGATCACCTTGACGAAGGCCACAATTTGAAATAATTCTTCGAGAAGGAACTCCATTTATGAGAATTTCATAAGAAACCGTAGATACACACTTCATAATAAGAGTAATAAGACTTTCAGGAAAACCCATCATAGTCAAAGTACCCATCATAGTCATTGTGTGTCACTTTACTAATTAGTAATATGTACTAAATGAACATGGGTCAATAATTTCATTTTAAACAAGAAAAATGGGTGATTGATTTCGTTTTTAATGAAAACGAGTTTAAGAAATTGCAACTGTGGTACTATTTAGAGTCATGCAATTTCAATTTCGGGTTGATTTTCATTCGAAAAGTTTTGTTTGTTCAATCTTATATAAGTCGAGATTTTTTAAAGCAGTCTGAGTAAGAAACTCAAATTTAGCTAATAGGAGGGTATATAAGTATATTGTACTACAACAATTACTCGGCAAACATAATGTATCATTTATAATAATTGCAAATGAAATTTAGAAAATTTATAATTAAGATCTAAAATCTTAAAAATTATTTTATAACTCATCTATTAATCAATAAAACTTAATCATATATAATTGTTTTCTATAATAACAAATTTTAAAACAATATACCCGTGCAATTTGCACGGGTTTAAAACTAGTTTTTGGATTAATTCAATTTAAAGACTTTTCTTATCATTATTCTCATTAATTATCATGGACTATTCGGCATGAGCATTGAGCAGCCCTTGTTGCTGAATATTAAGGCATTGATCTCTAGAAGGTCTTTGCATATCTTTTACAATTTTGCTAGATTTAAACGTTTTATAGTCATGGATATGGATGTCAAGAATGGACTAAATAATTGGCGTAGACTGGTGGATTGTGTGGTTTAGGAAAAAAAAAAAACAACCCACCCTTGATATTAAAAATACAACTCCGTAGTATTAATTGTGAATCTTACGAGTGCATTTGAGATCAATCGTGTATAATTATGCACAAGCGTAGTAATCTCATTAGTTTGAAACATGTTAGACATTTTTTTTGTTTTGTGTTGCAGACTTTGATACGCACAATGTTCTACATGAATTGTAGTTCATGTACTTTGGTGAAAAGCAGAACAACTTCTAATATCCAATCTATCAATCTATCTACTTATCTATCTATACTATATGTATAATCTGAAAAATCAATGGGTAGTAATGGAATGACATAAATTTATAAGACTTCATATACTATATAGTTTCGGTGTATAAAGTAATAAAGATGTTAATTATTAGCATATAATATATACGGAGTATAATATAAGTGTAGGTTGCGTTTTGGAAACTATAAAAATAATAGTCATTTAAAGTTTAGGAAAGTAGGTAACTTAAGAAAAAGAACTCGATTATAATAACTCATCTTAAATTAGATAGTATGAAGAAATAGGTAGCTAATCAACTTAAGGATTTTTTTATTTAAATATATTAGTTTGATAAAAATAACGGGATATATTGAAGTTAAGGTAAGAATAATGGAAATAGTCAAAGTAACAATAGTCACCGCGGGAATAGTTAAATAATAGTATTAACATAATGAAGTGAAAATTATAATATTAACAACGAGAGTAGTGAATGTTGTGTCTTATTATTTGTTTAATAAATTTTATATCTATATCATAGAAAAATAGCAGGAATAGTCAAAGTAATAATAGTAACCGAACGATTAGTCAAAGTATGATAATAGAAGGATGATATTGAATGTGTCTCATAATTTGTTTGATAAATTTTACATCTATATCATAGAAAAATATGTTACAAATGGTAAATTTATGAATCAGGCAAATTTTAACGCCATTCTATATTTTTGTTTCAAAAGAATAATTTTGTCTTAATTTTTTTCCGTCTAAAATGCATCCACTTAAATAAGAAAATAAGTAAAATTTTCTTTCATTAAACAATAATATATTCAATAAAAATATAATCTTATAATTAAACTCTAATTTTTTTCCATTAAACTCAAAATTTTGATTTTAAATTAAAATAAAATGTAATTGGTATAAAGCTACAAGCAACAAATTGCTTAATTTTATAGTAATGCAGTAATTATACGGAGTACTCTACACAATGACTTGAAATACTATTAGCTTCGCGACCAAAAAAAAGTTCATTAAAATAACGGGAGAAAACTTCTAAAATGAAATATTTAGTTTTATGGTAAAAAAAAATTCATTGAAATACACATTTATAAATTTAGTCCATTATTTTTTATTATTTTTTCACTTTCAATTATTTTGTTTCATATCACAATACGATGAAGTGAAATATTTAAAACTAAGTCTTTACAAAATGACTGAAATACTATTAGCTTCGTGACAAAGAAAAAAAAGTTCATTAAAATAATTGGACAAGATTTATAAAATGAAAGCCATAGTTTTATGGTAAAAAAATTCATTAAAATACACATGCATAAATTTAATCCATTAGTTTTTTTATTAGTTTTTCATTTCAATTATTTTGTTTCATATCACAATACGATAGTGAAATATTTAAAATCAATGAGGTGTCAATTTAAAATTTATGAGTAGTACCATAAAAATAAATACTTTACGTATATCGCGCATGCATTGCGTGTGCGAGATCCATACTAGTTAAGATATTATATGAATAAGTAGATTTAGTTAGTTTCATTTTAACCTAGAACTACTTAAATGAACTTGAGGAGTGTGATACAAAATTTACCGTGTCAAATGAATATACTTCTGATACCAATCTTTTCTCACTTATTATAGTATAAAAATTACATGGTTATATTATTAAATGTTCTAGTGTCACAATTTTAAAATTCGTTATATAAATTTGAGAATATTACGATCTATATTCAGTTTAAATATCATAATATATTTTTTTAGTACATTTTTCATTTGCATACATTAAATTAAAAAAACAATAAATTCAATTTCCTAAAATCGTAACACTACTACCAATTAAATTTATTAATTTCTTTTATTACAAATTCGAATTTGATTGTATAACATTATATCATAAATTATAAATTAAATTAATGTTTTTTCTTTTTCTAGTATTTTTTCGTTTTATTTAGGATTCAAATTTTTTAGAGTTTGCTTATGGTTGGCAGTGGTTGTGCATGAGTCATGCATATATGACGTGTTGTTGTAAAGGGTGGTCGATGGATGAGAGGGGTGAGAGTCACGTGTATAAGGGCGTATCACTAGGAGGATTTGGGTGATGATGATTAGTGGGCAAGCGGGGCTCGCGGTGGGTTGGTCACTACAAGAGGCATGTTGGCTTGGTGATGAGAGTTGATAAGTTGGTGATGGCCGGGAAGGGTGCGTGGATTTGTGGCGAGTTAGTACATTTCTATTTATTTTTGAAAAAGATCTTCATGTAGTACACAATGTATTTAATTATCTCTATATTTCATCTTCTTTTCTCTTACTGACTCACTGTAATAAGTTACTCCCTCCTATTCACTCATTTTTTCCCCTCTCCCTTTTGCACAAGAATTAAGAAAATAAATTTGGAACACACAAAACACATTAGCCCACACACAAATGAATATGGACCAAACAAAACACACAACCCCACAATCAAAAATGGAAAGAGGGAAGAAAACCCGACTTACCTTAAAAGAAAAGAGGGAAAAAATGAAAAAATATGAGGGAGTATTTATTTTTATTTTGTATATGTTTGATGTTTGTCCTTTTGTTGTTTTTGTTTGGTGTAGGAACATTAAGTGTGGGATCACTAGGTGTAGGACCTTCAGGACCATTGGGTGTGAGCCCCTCGCCTTGGACTTTGGTTTCAATTACCAGGGACGAAGTCATGATTAAATTTCTACCCCAGTCAAAAATAATTACTCCCTCCACTCCACTCCACTATATTCTTCCCATTTAATTAATTCCCTAAAAAGTATAAAACTTTGTGACATAATTTTCATATAATTACATTTGTTATCAAAAAAAACTTTTATAAAATCATAATTTCAACAAAAAAATAGTAATATATAGTGATAACAAAAATAATGGTCAAAGTACCGTCTCGAGCAAAGAAAACGAAAAAGTAAATGGGCAAGAACATTTTGGAATAGAGGGAGTATAGATTAATATTTAAGCTACTTTTAACTGGTACTGTAGCAATTTTATGGTTTAACAAATTTTGTATTATTATTCAAAGTAAGAAATGAATTCAAACCTAACAATAATTATGATTAGCAAATTAAAAATAAGGTATTTTTTAAGAAATTGAGGAGTACGACCAAAAATAGATGAAGAAATAAATAAATGCTCGGGAAAAATAAATGCAAAACTAGATGTAGAAGTTATGATTAAAGGAAGTCTAAAAGACAAAAAGCAGTCAAACCTGGGTCTCTAAGTTGAATGACTGATTCAGTAACTAACTGAGATACTTAATTTTCTTGTCTAATATGGGGGCCGTATAATATTTATTCTTATAAAAGAGCACGGGCCATGGCCCGGTGTGGCCCAGCAGTAGCTACATCATTGAGTGAGACGGTCTTGGATTGAAATTAGATGGACATAGGTGTAACAATAAATTCGTGTAGATCTGCAAATAAGTAGAGAAAACACAAAATAATGCAACAAAGTAAATTTTTATTAATTTAAATGATTTCGGGTACAAACTACTAGTTATTCTACTGATTCGATTACCGCGATTTGGATGAATAGACGAATTAAAGGAGGGTCTTGATTTGAAGACTTCGTTCTCCTTCCTTTGATTTGATTTCTCCTCTTCAAATGACTTGCAATGGATACTTGACGTCAGATTGTAGAGTAGTCTTTCTCTAAATATTTCTCTTGGAAGAAGTTTTTGTAGAGAGGTTTTTGTTCTAGAGATGTTTTGTTTCTCTAGTGTAGTTTTTTGTGTTTGTGTGGTGGTTCTTTTTTTGTGATTCTTTGTGATTAGCCCCAAAATGAGAGCTAAGTGGGGTATTTATAAGAAATGAGAGGCTTGGCTTCTCCACTTAATGGAATTGGTAGTCTTTTCGGCCCATGTGAGCATATTTGACCCATCTAGGCGAGATTGACCCGTCTTAGTGAATTTGACCCATTTGACGGGTTTTGTCACTTAAATAAGCGAGCCGGATTTAAAATAACTAAAATGGACTAATTTAATATAATTTCGTCCAAATCAATTATATTAGTTTATTTTCCTTTGACGGGCCAACATTTTGACTTTTGACTTCCGACGTGGCACTTATACAAAATTTATGTGCCTACAAATTGCCCCCTCGAGATTCGGGCATGTACACGTTTTAAGTGTTTAGGCACGACCGGGTCTCGACTCTTTGAGTTTTGTTACTAAACTCTTTCTAGACCTATTCTTCTGTCTGCTTCTCGACTTTGATCAGATTCCGTATGTCGCGTATAGTAAGTTTGTGTCAGCGTATACCCGTCTGCCGTCTAGTGGCTTTGCTATTGATCATTTGACTGCTCGGCCCTTGCTTTGACGTCAAAATTCATGTCATTGGAAAGTAATAAAACTTTTTATTATTATTTCCCACCACTCTTTTCCGTAGCTTTCAAAGTAAAAGATATATGGAGTATTTTTTTTGGCATGAATTTCCATAACACGACTACGACGATATCTCGTTTCCAAAACTCCGTCTTGTTGCTCATGTATAAAAGGAAAAGAAGGGTTTCACAATTTATCTTCATTGGTGTGCAAGGATTTAAGTTTGCCGCAGCTTTCGACGACGAAAATTCCGGAGACCTCTGAAGGAGTTAGTATGCCCATATGTCTGTAATATTGTATAACTGATTAATTCTATGTGGCTACAATGTTCTGCTAGGAGCCGCTTGTGTCTGAGTTCTAAATGAGTTGGGACTCGGGTAGTATTAGTCAGTCCTACAGGGTCACACACTAGATGAGTTTTGGGCAATATTATAATTAATATTGATTAATTATTAAAGGAATAAGAATAATATTTATTATTCTTATTATACTTTCTCAATCCTAGATGGTCTAAGATTCCCTTGAACTCCATATATAAAGAGATATAGAATGAGGTGTTTATGATGAGTTTTTCAAGAGAGCAAAATTTCAAGGGATGTAAGAGGGAAGAAAATTGCCCATAAAGTTTGTACTAGCATACATACTCATATTGTGTGGATACCGGTAGAGGCGCAACACTTGGGGGCTTGGGGCGTTAGTGTGAGACGGTCTCACAGATTATATTATTATTCAAGAAGCTGCGATTTGAGTTTTATTATACTTCTTTTTATTAGCATATTATTGGAATTCTTCCGCATTCAAGTAAGCTTGCTAATTACCCTTTTGTTTAATCTTAATACTTAACATGCATGAGATCTTGGGAATTCTGTAATTCAAATCTGATGAAAATCGTTAAAGAACTCTTCAGTGGTATCAGAGCGAACATGTATTGTTAAGTATTAGATTAAAAGGTCGCATCTTTAGATTTAATTGTTGTATCTTTGTGTTGATTCTTAAGTTTCCAGATTGGAGTTTTGAATTGAATTAATTCAATTGTATACAATTGTTGTGTGTTGTTAAATATTAAATTAAGGGTTGTATCATGTTAGATGTTGTATTGTATCGTAATATTTGATATTATGATGAATTCCTTTAATTTGATTAGAAGAAACCCTAATTTTACTGATTTAAGAAAACCCCTAATTTATTGTTGGAAACCCAATTTTAAGATTGTCTTAAAATCCCAATTTGATTGGATCTAATTAGATTAGATATGTAACAAACCCTAATTTGATTAGGTGATTAAATTGTTTAATTACGTTTGTAATGCTCTAATTTGATTAAAGCAAAATTATTGTTTACGCGTTACTATTCACGGTTACTATTCACGCGCGTTTCGGTAAGTTACTGTTCATCAGTTTTGATTGTCGGATTTTGGCTTTAAAATAGTGTTTTTCGAGTGTAAACGACGTTTTAAACAAGACAGCTATGCAGGGTCAACGTTTTTAAGCCAAATTCTGATGTCTTGTTAGACTTTTAGGGGCTTTTTAATTTTAAATTATGATTTTTGTTTTTTCGTAATTGGTTTTGTGATTTAATCAATTTGATTGATTGATTTATTGTTACAATGGTTGTATTGATTTAATTTTGAAATTTTATTAGTTTTATACATAGTATGATATGATCATGATACCTATGTTATTACGTTTTTGCATAAGATGTTCAAAAACTACAATTTTGAATTGTTGACGATTATGAATCGTTTTTTTGGAGTTCTTAACATGACTTGTTCTAATTTACAATTGCTTGTACATTACATTTGTATAATGTGATGTTTAATGATTAATTAAAGCTTCGTGTGTAAATTAGAACGGCTAGGTTCCCTTATACCATTTTCCTTAAGAGAACTAGCGTCATATTTAGGACATTTGTCATGTTTGACTCCACCTTCCCTCAATTAAAATATTAAGTAATGTCCTTCCAAATTAACGACTGTAAAAAACTTATATCGTTGGAAGTATTGTCTGCCAAAGTAGAGTACTTTTTCTATGTAAGCTGAGCAGGTGGGTAACAGTTATCCACACGTGAATTTGGTACACTTAACAAAGTTATCAAAACAGTTTTGGACTTTGGGGCAAATAGTCAAGTCACATAAGATGTTACATGACGACTAGGAGTCGCATTTGATGCGATTGACATTTGATGGCTACCTTGATATGTGTAATTTGGGCGATGAGCCAAAGCTCACTCACGTTATATATGATTAAGGATCATTGAATACTATGCGCATATGAGGGTTATGTGTGTAGTAATTTTATCTTAAAATTGTTTAAGAATGTCGTACAAATTGTGTATCTTAAATCGGTTAAGATCATCACAGTTTATTAATATATTGAATTAGTTTTGCATATGTTGATAGTTGTAAGATGTCATTATTGTCATGTTTTTCAAATGGGTTTGAATCGTTCAAATTCATAGATTGGTTTCTCTGAGAATTATTCTCAATTATGCAAAGTGAGGTTTATCTTCAAAAGATAATTTCTAGCAAACCATATTCAATGCTAATGTGTAGTTTAGACTATATTGCGAAAGCCATAAAGATGACAATTCGTACCATATATGTCGATTGTCTAAAATAATGGAATTGTTCCCGCTTAGTGAGAAAAATATGTGAGATGATCCAGTTACTTCATTCGTCATTATTATGACATAATTATATTGATAATTTTTGAGTAATTGGATATCCTTATTATCAAAGGTTGATGACTGAAATTGTTTCAGTTATATCTTAAGTTACAGTAAGTTCATAATGAATTGGGCACGTAAATTAAGCAAATTTCTCACTTAGTGACATAAGATGTTGATGACAATCGAGTCTTGTATCAAGAAGATTCAGAAACTAATGTTCTTTGAGTTCATTAGTAAGGGAAGGACAATTGTTGTCAAGTCCTACCTTAAGATCAATGTCTATAGGTATGGAAATCGCTTAGTAATTACCGTCATTAATGTAATGACAAATAGCATTGGAATGGTAGCTCATAGAAGTGTCTCGAAGATCTGCAAAAGTTATTGAAGTATGACTTCAAACTGGAATTGCATGTTATAGAAGTAAAAGTTACTACGAATATTCTACTATAAGGTATAAGATACCAAAGATGGTATTTACATTATGATGTAATGACCTGTGGTAGTAGAGACATGGTAAGGAATGTGATAAATCTACGTGTATAATGAACAAATGTTGCTGCATTTTGCGTATAATTTATTCATTTGAATGTTATATTGTTCAAAACTAGATTTGAATAAAAGTTATTCATACAATGTCATTAGTAGAATGTTAATTCTTTTCATGTTTAAACATAAATTGAATTAATATTTTATAAAGCACAAATGTTGTTCTTTTTCTGGTTAAAACAATTTTAGTTTTGTTCAATCTAATCTATAACATGTAATGCAAAGGATTCAAGTCTTATGACCTAAAGCTTAACACGCTTGCAACACTGTCTTTTGAGCCATGAAATGAGAAACACGTGTAGAAGTTCCATGATGATGGATTTCTAGGCCTTATTGATTTGGATCAGTTAAGGCAAGTGTAGTTTGTTTATATGCTAAAAGGACTTTAAGACGCTCTAACTAGTTGTAGTAAGAGGGCGACCAACTAGTTTGGTCACACATATTCAGATATGTGTGGGTTGAATAAGTCGTGTTGCTAAGGAATG
The DNA here is from genome assembly GCA_022085475.1 of Heliosperma pusillum. Taxonomy (NCBI): domain Eukaryota; kingdom Viridiplantae; phylum Streptophyta; class Magnoliopsida; order Caryophyllales; family Caryophyllaceae; genus Heliosperma; species Heliosperma pusillum. The sequence continues at coordinate 38,245 of JAIUZE010000487.1, forward strand.
AGATTATAATACATCAATATAATTACTATTTTAAGTAATTATGCATATATATGTTTATGCGATGAACATAAAGTCTGATTGTTTTAAAAGGTTTGAAATAGACTCGGATTGAAGTAAGAGATCAACTTAGGAAGTCGATCAATATTGTTCGATTTGATCGAATGGAGAAGCTTGAATCAAGTGTTTATGATCATCATAATAGTAATGAAATTGTTTCACTACTAGTCTTAATGAGACAGTGTAAGTTTCACTATAAGAATATTAGAGAAAAATTGTTTTCTTTAAAGGACATCACAAGCTAAGTTAGTTTGAGGTCTTTTGGGAATGTCCCGAAGACATAACCATGCGGGTTAGCCCCAAATGGGAATATCATACTATTTATATTTGATGATGACCGTTTTCTTAATAATTGTGGAATGTTATGTCTTATAAGAGAATAAGAACTTTATTAGGTTCTATCTATGATGAGTCATGCATATCTCGTTATTTTTGGAGTTATGCGCTCTAAAGTATCTTGGTACACAATTTTGAAATTGTTTCTATCTAGGTCAATGAAAATATATTACATATAAGATATGTGCTTGGAATGGTTCCTATAATATTTTATTGATATTTGAGACTTTTAAAATGTTAAGAAAACAGTTTTCTGAAATTTAGTCTCGAATTTCTTACATGTACTTTACGGGGTATTCTAAGATAGAATATCAAATCTGCCCTTCGTTCCAGTACAAAGTGTTTGTCACTTGAAATGATTCTTTAATGAGAATTGTGTCTCTAAAGAAATAGTGGGAGTAGAATAATCCTGGAAAGGTAAAGAATCGAATGATTCTTCTTCAAATGTTGAAGGAGATAGGTAAAATTCATGAAGATTCATGGATATATCACTTATGATTAAGCCCCGCATAAGTTTGACTTTTAAAGGAAGCAATGATAGGCTCCAACTCTAAAAGCGTAAAATGGCTTGAGGCCATGAATCCAAAATGGTTTCATGTATCATTACAAAGTATGACTTTGATTGATACACCCGGTGGTGTCACAACCATATAGTGTTTGGATTCTCCTAGCAAATGTACGTCATTATTCATGAGATGAGTTTGACATTAGGCGTATGTGAATAATATAGTTTTTCTTAAATGGAAATATGCAATAAGTTGTGTAAGACACATCTTAATATTCATGTAATTATAGTGCGCTAGGTAAATGAGAAAGTTTTAAAGGTTTATTTATAGACCAAAACAAGTATCCAAAGGTTGGAATCATCGATCTTAACAAAGTAATTCAAAATGGTTTTGATTTCTTTGAGATGATGAGAGTATTGTGTATACAAGGAAACTAGTGGGAGTAAAATCTCTTTTATGATTGGTATATAGTTGACATACGTTTTCAAGAAACGACATTTTGTTGTCTCGTGGAGACTTATTAGCAAAATATGTTGTTTATTATGCGCTCGTATGACGAGTAGAATACCGATCTAGTCCTTGTGACCGTTATGAATAACATGTGAAAATCTTCATATTAAAGAACCAAGAAAGTGTTCTTCTTGTGATGAAGTAATCATTGTAAGCGTGTTACATTGATATCAACTTCAAATAGACAAGTATGGTTCCCGATTATAATCTGAACACATTTTGTTTATATGAAAAGTAATTGCATGCTGAAATGGTTTCAAGCACGTTGCTATGACTAATCTTACAACAAAAATGAGTACTTTGTTGCTTATGAAGCATCAAATAGAGTGCTTGGTTTGAAAAATCAAACCTATACACACTATATACTTTGTTGCTTATGAAGAAACAAAGAGTACATTTGATTTATGAATCAAACGCGTGTTATTGAGTTTACTTTATTTAGATAAGGTAAAAATAAACATATGCAAGATAATGACCGATGCAATGGTTGCATGTCCCGTACAAAACCTCTTTCGCGGCTATAATATGAAAAGTCATAATACTGCGATTTGTATAAGACGCATTAGCGAGTGGTCTTAATACTACCGAGAGGTCTTCATTTCAGTGGGAGGTTATGTTCGACATGATTGATACGTTTGTATGACATGTTTCTTTTATATGATAAAAGAATTGATTTTGCATTTAATTATGGTATAATTGAATGTTTGTCCCAAAATAGTATACATTGTTTAAACAGATTACCAAGTGCGTGACTTGGTTATGGAACTCTGTTTTATAAGATAATGTATTTATATAAGTCTCTAATCATAGCATAGTGAAAGGGACACTTATGCCTTATAATGATTAGTATGTGAGTTGGTTGATGACTATGTTCCGTAAGTCATTGATATTGCGATATCAAACCAGGCACATTGATACATGTTAGGAATATGTATTAGACGGACCCGTCAAAGAACTTTGTTAAGGTTTCGCTTAGTGTCAACAAAGTTTCTTTCACCGTAATTGGTAGTCTTTAGACCTGAGTCTTTCATTATTCTGTACATGTGAAGTGCTAGTTTTGACATCACCAAACGTCAACCGTGACTGGTGGCTATAAAGGTGATGGTTGGACTTGTCATGGAACATGTGATAGGATGTGGTTAGACAAGATGGGATTTGCTCCTTCTTTATGAAAGAAGTTTATCATCTTCGGCCTCTCGAAGAGTGTGAATTGTGTAAGTGCATGGCCATGCCCAGACGAGGTGAAAGTCAGTCGTCTGTTGTAACAATTCAGCTCAGAAATTCGAGAAAAGAGATTGAGATTTATAGGGATGATACTTCGCCTACCCTATTCTCATCTGAAGAGATATAAGCAAAGAGATTATGGTGTCTTATAGGACATAAGTGCAAGTGGGAGACTGAAGGAGTTAGTATGCCCATATGTCCGTAATATTGTATAACTGATTAATTCTATGTGGCTACAATGTTCTGCTATGAGCCGCTTGTAGTCTGAGTTCTAAATGAGTTGGGACTCGGGTAGTATTAGTCAGTCCTACAGGGTCACACACTAGATGCGTTTTGGGCAATATTATAATTAATATTGATTAATTATTAAAGGAATAAGAATAATATTTATTATTCTTATTATACTTTCTCAATCCTAGATGGTCTAAGATTCCCTTAAACTCCCTATATAAAGAGATATAGAAGGAGATGTTTATGATGAGTTTTTCAAGACAGCAAAATCCCAAGGGATGTAAGAGGGAAGAAAATTGCCCATAAAGTTTGTACTAGCATACATACTCATATTGTGTGGATACACGGTAGAGGCGCAACACTTGGGGGCTTGGGGCGTTAGTGTGAGACGGTCTCACAGATTATATTATTATTCAAGAAGCTGCGATTTGAGTTTTATTATACTTCTTTTTATTAGCATATTATTGGAATTCTTCCGCATCCAAGTAAGCTTGCTAATTACCCTTTTGTTTAATCTTAATACTTAACATGCATGAGATCTTGGGAATTCTGTAATTCAAATCTGTTGAAAATCGTTAAAGAACCCTTCAACCTCCTGTGACCAGTAGACACCTTCACCGAATTCCGAGCCGATCTAGCTTCGTATCAAGCCAAAGCTTCGTATCAATGACGTGAACCCAGTGCTCCTCGTTGACTAGGCACGGTCCTTGGTTCTCAAAGTTCAAAATTCACCCCTCCTTGGCGTGTGAACTGCGAAATCGGGGTGGACGCTTGGTTTGACGATGAGATTTACATTGGGTCCGCCTCATTGACCGGTGTAATGCTCGGCCAATAGTGACACGCCTCTGAATCCGTCTCACTTAACTTACGCCATCTTCATCATTCTCTGCATCTTATTTGTTGACGATCGAGCCCTGTCATCCGTGTGGTAACTGAGACGAATTACACCATAGCCATTAAACCTTGACGCCTTTGCTTGTCAACACCACAAATTGTTATTAACCGGAACGACGAATCTGCCCCCAACCGGAACGACGAGACGGAACTGATGCCGATGCCCATTGCTTACTTGTACCGAATTATTTCATCGGTGACATCCCGGACCACCACCACGGAAGGACGTCGACGTACTTAAATGGAACCACCGGTCACCGTCATAATCAAGAATTCCATTTGAGTTGAAATTTGCCATTCGTTTGACTATGTGTTGGTTTGCTGAATTTGCAGGAGCATTAAATAGCTTCTTTTGATTTTTGATTAAATAATCAAGGGATATTGATTTTTCTAATGAGCTGATGGTGTACCAGATTGTCTTGTTTTGTTGAATGCTCACTTGTAATCAACACGCACAACACACTATTTCACCCCCTTTTTTGTGAATTTAAAAGAGAATAATTTGTTCGTTTAATTGTCATAGGAGACGATCTAGAGCACTTTAAGATGAGCAAATTTCAAAAGACGAGCAAGAAGTATCTCGTGACGTTCGTTAATGCCGGCGACAGAGCAAATATCGAAGTCAAGCACGCCATTTTCCCTCCTATAACGGGTTCTTTTGTTGAGTGTTGGTTATCGATGACATTCCATCGAACTTAGACGGCTGGTGGCAAGGAACTGAAAACTCGTCACATGTACTTCATTCGTCACACCATCGACGCCATGTCAACTTTTTCAAAGTTGTTAAACTGTCTCTCGACGAGATGCCATCTTTCACTTTGGATTCAAATTTCATTATATTCCGCGTTACTAAGAATACTAGAAGACCCTTTTGACGATGTTTGGTGCTTGAGAGCTTTCTCCAAATAATCATGTCACGACTTTCGCCGAGAAGTTACGGCGAACTTGCCTTGATCTTTCGTCGTATTACATAAACAAGAAGTTGGTCCTTGCAAGCTTTCTCCAAATCTCATCCCCCAGATTTTCTCCGAGACTTAGTCAATCATTGATGATAATTTTCACAAATGATGTGGTGCTTAAAAGCTTTCTCCAAATCTTCGCCACATTGATTTTCTCCGAGACTTGGTCAGTTGTTGATAATAATTTTGACGAACGATGTGGTGCTTAAAAGCTTTCTCCAAATCTTCGCCGTATTAGTTCTTTGAAGACACTCGTTGCTTGAAAGTTTTTTTTTTTTTTTTTCTTTTTTTTTTTTCAAGTCTTGAGTTTTACTTCAAAGTTGACATTGAAAAAGAGCAAGAATACAATTTGGTGTATTCTTGATGCCCCCAATATATGGACTTTGAAACAACTTTTTTTTTTTTTCATTTGTTTGGTGTGGCTGGACTTGAGCAAGACTCAAGCTGCCTACGTACTTGTAAAAATAAAAAAAATTATTCCACAAGATCAAGCCAATGTAGTTCATCCAAAGAAATTTGGGTTTGTATTTGGATTTGGATTTTTTTTTGTGAGGGGAGTTTTTTTTCGTGTGTGAGAATTTTTTTTGTGTGGGGGAGTTTTTTTTTGTGTCTGCGGGAATTTATTTAATTTTTTTTTTTGGGTGCAGTTTAGGCTCGTGCTTAGGAGCTTGGGCTTGCCGTTTAGACTCTTGCTTAGGAGTTTGGAGTTGCAGTTTTCCCTCTTGCTAAGGAGTGTTCTTTGCCCCCAATATTTGACGAAGGCCTTGTTTTTTTTTTCTGGAGAATTGACCCTGACCTTGACGGTGGCCATAGCTTATTGGGAATCCTCCACTTTTTTTTTGCATTAGTTTTAGTGGCGGAATAGTTGTCCCCCATGACTTGCGATGGTGATCTCCATGTCATGAGCCCGAGTCGCCAGTTCTTGAAATGTCCTCGGCTTAATTCCTTGAAGAATATAAACCAAGTCCAAGTTCATGCCTTGGACGCACATCTCCACGGCTGAAATCTCGCTGAGACGATCCATGCATTCCAGGCTTAACGCGCGCCACCTATTGATGTAGTAGATGACGGGTTCATCCTTCCATTGTTTTGTGTTGGTGAGCTCCGTCATGCTTACAATACGCATGGTACTGTAGAATCGATTGAGGAATTCCTTCTCCATTTGATCCCAACTGTCGATTGACTCGACGCTTAGATCCGTATACCAGTCAAAAGCAATGCCTTTCAACGAACGGACGAATTGCTTGACTAAGAGATCTCCCACAGAACCCGCAGTGTTACAAGTTTCAATGAAATGAGCAACATGTTGCTTGGGGTTACCCTTTCCGTCAAACTGCTGAAACTTCGGTGGTTGATAGCCGGTGGGCATTCTCATGCAGTCGATCCTTTTGCTATAAGGCTTGATATAACGATGATTTCCCGAATTAAAGCTCCCGCCGAATTGACTTTTGAAAGCTTTCGAGATCATTTCCTGGATGTCTTCAGCGGTAACTGATTTGTTTGGCTTCCCACTATCATCGCCAATATCACTACCGTGGTCACTTTTGTCACTGAGATATGACGACGTAGGCCGTTTTCCCAAATTTTTCGTCAAGGTAGCAATCTGTTTGGTCTTTTCCTCGTTATCCTTCATGAGTGCGTCAAGAAGGGTTTTCATTTTGTTGAAATGTTCTTCCACAGTGTCGGTCTCAATGACCATGACAGGCGCCACCATGGAATATGACCGCTGGCTTGTCGTCTCCTGATTAGTCCTTTGTGGTGAAGACGGAGACAATCCAACGCTACTTTGGCAATCTTCCACGGTGAGTGGTCCGAGCAACGGACTAGCGTGAACATTCTTTTTCTCCAAAGAGTCGTGCGCCTTCTCCCGAGATGATGTTGATGAGGAGAACTTAGGCTCGTCGACTTGGACGTGGGAAAAGGAACCGAACATTGGATATCCATATGGCCTAGAGTCGCCGACACCATATGATTTCTTGAGAGTAGCGACGGAAGTGCTAGATTTGCGACTATTGCGAGGTCTCGTAGGCACAGACGCAGAACGGAGTCTCGCCGCGGCATTGCGAATGAGGGTAGATCTGGTCCTACTCCTTGTGGAAACACCGATGCTTTGTTCATCAAAAGATGCACCAAGGCGAGTTGAACTTTCGTCATCAGATTTGGATGTCATCTTCTTCGACATGGTGGAGATCTTCTTGGAGGCCATCGGAAAGAATGATTTGAAACTTGATTATGCGGAAAAAGAGATGAGTAGTAGAGATGTCCCACCGAGCGTGCCAAATTTGTAACAATAAATTCGTGTAGATATGCAAATAAGTAGAGAAAACACAAAATAATGCAACAAAGTAAATTTTTATTAATTTAAATGATTTCGGGTACAAACTACTAGTTATTCTACTGATTCGATTTCCGCGATTTGGATGAATAGACGGATTAAAGGAGGGTCTTGATTTGAAGACTTCGTTATTCTCCTTCCTTTGATTTGATTTCTCCTCTTCAAATGACTTGAAATGGATGCTTGACGTCAGATTGTAGAGTAGTCTTTCTCTAAATATTTCTCTTGGAAGAAGTTTTTGTAGAGAGGTTTTTGTTCTAGAGAGGTTTTGTTTCTCTAGTGTAGTTTTTTGTGTTTGTGTGGTGGTTCTTTTTTTGTGATTCTTTGTGATTAGTCCCAAAATGAGAGCTAAGTAGGGGTATTTATAAGAAATGAGAGGCTTGGCTTCTCCACTTAATGGACTTAGTAGTCTTTTCGGCCTATGTGAGCATATTTGACCCATCTAGGCGAGATTGACCCGTCTTAGTGAATTTGACCCATTTGACGGGTTTTGTCACTTAAATAAGCGAGCCGGATTTAAAATAACTAAAATGGACTAATTTAATATAATTTCGTCCAAATCAATTATATTAGTTTATTTTCCTTTGACGGGCCAACATTTTGACTTTTGACTTCCGACGTGGCACTTATACAAAATTTATGTGCCTACAATAGGGCATAGGCTATGTCTTGGCCTGTTTGTAGGCGAAGAATGGCGGCAAGGATTTCAGCATTGGGGTTGTTTACAACTTCTTGATGGCTAGGATGTACATACACTTCCATGGCTTGAATCTTGAACAACGGAGAGAAAATCGACGGCGTGTCATTGACTTGTTCGATTACAGCCTACGACTAAAAAACAAGCATGTAGACGAATAAGGTCGACTAACTCGATACAAAGATAAGGAATATTCTAGAATTCGGGAAAGTGAAATCCCGGGATGTGATTGGAGATTTTTTAAAAGTGGCCTGTGTTTTGAAAAGATCGACATTGAAAAGTGAGACCCTAGAAATCTCGCGTGTATGCGAGATTTGGGGTGTGCACCCGATTGTGTACTCTATTGGCTTGGGGTAGGGACTTTTGAAAGATTTAAAATTGAAAGCTTATCCTAGGAACCTCTTGTGTCTACGAGATTAGGACTCGTGCTTAGTGTATATATCCTATTGACTTGAGATAGGACGAGACGGGTTAAGATCAAAGGTGGTGTCCCAAGAATCTCTTGCATTTTCGAGATTATGGAGCGATGTTTAAAGAAAGTGCCCTATTGACTTGGGATAGGGTGAAAAGGTGATGTCACATAAATCTCGTGTATTTGTGAGATTTGGAAATGATATTTAATGGAAGTACCCTATTGGCTTGGGAGAGGATGTCGAGAGTGACGGCGTAATGCCTTAAACTCTAGACTATAGTTTTGACATAGAGACGATTTTAAAAACTGCTATAAATTTGACTAGTTAGGTAGCCTATGCTACTCCTAAGGATTTAATCGGCTCAAGGTTTTAAAACCGTTGATAAGGATATTTTTTTGCAAGAAATAAAATTTTGAAAATGATTTGTTCAAAATTTGAAATGACTTTTTTTTTTTTGAAAAAATTGGCATTAATTTGTTTTACAGAGGATATGTATTTGACTCGACTAAAGCACATAACAAGTTTACAAACGCACATTGTAACGATATGCTTTATGCTTTCTATGAAGAGACATGCTTTATAACAAATTTTTTAGTTAATGTTGTTATAAATAAGATAGTTATTCATCTAGTCAAATTTTCATCGTTCGTGGGGAACAACTTCATGAGTAGGCAAGAAATTATAGGAAATACAAACAGTTGGGAATCGATGTATGATTAATGTGCACTCGATTAAAATTGTGACGTAAATAATCTAGCCTCTTGGACAAACTAGAACCCATGTAAGTATATGACTTATAAATGTTTGCATCAAAAGTAAGGAGTAAAAAATATCATACAAGATACAAGTCTAAACATGTCTTCATGATTAACCGAGGTGTAAACATAGCGACAATAGATATGATGATTAAATATATGAGACACAAATGTAAACATGATACACAAAAGTGTTTGTCCATATTTTTACGAATAACATTGATTTTGATTTAAATAAAATAAATAGCATAATCATTTATATGTATAAATTGTTATTACAGTAACTAAAACAATAATTTACTTTAGAAATTGGTGAATGTTTTAAAAAGTATTAAAATTGTAATGCATTAGTCTCATGTTATAGAAGATAAATCATTTACTTCATATAAGATATATATTCAAACCCAAATAATGTTATAACTCTTTAAAATTTAAAATTTATTTATATATACTATCTATACATGCTCGAGCAACTTTGCACGGGTTCTAAACTAGTTAAAACATAAATGAAGATAGCCCGACGGGACCGGGTAACAAAATTAATATTCTTAAGAATCCCGAGTCCATTGATAGGCTGATCATCATGCTATCATTTGTCCTCAAATGGTGTAATGTCTTAACTCTAAAAAAAGAAAATATACCTTTGGCACAACATATACCAAAATGAAATATTACATTCTCCCATACACAATCGGTAAAAGTAAAGCAGAACTATTCAAAAAAAAAACTCGCTTTCACTCTTCTCTCTACAAAAACCCTATCCTCCGTCATCCGTTAGATCCGGGGTTCCCAAGCGATAATCAATTGATGATAAGCGCTAAAAATGTTTCCTCTTTCGATTAATTGTGTGCATATCTATCATTTTGTCAATATAAGTCTCCCTTTAGGTGAGAACCGGTTTATCCTGAATTTAGTTTTAGTAGTAATATAAAAATAATAGTTCGTTAATAGTTTATCGCGCATTCTTTCAATGAATAAAAGTTATTTGCTAAGGATATTTTGATCCAGTAAGAGGTAATTTATCCTTATAATGAATCAAATGAAAGATCTTCTCAAAAGTTACATGAGATAGCGATATTAGAACAGACCGAATTGTCAAATCATGATTCGAGATCCCAAATTTACGAGAGAATGGTTTCGAAAATCAAAACTCACAAATACTCACATATTATGATGAAACAGTTTATTCTCACGTAAAAAAAAATTGAAAATGAAACAGAACTCAAAGATAATCGGGCTCCCAAATCAGGAAAACCCGAATACCTTTGGTTGCAAATGCAACAAAACACACATAAAAATTAAAACTCAATTCAAATCTTATTCTCTGTAGCCATATCCTTGATTAATCACACCAATTCAAGGGGACGTTAAGTAGAGTATTGTATGGATCAATTATAACCCATTTTATTGCTTTAGAGCCTTATTAGTTCAAGCATAAAGTTGAGGATTGGCAGCGAGGTATTCTGAAGCAGTGTCGAACATCTTCTTGAGGTTGTCTTTTCCAGCTGCAACATGCTCATCGGTGACCACGAAATCTCCCTTGGCGTGGTAGTGTACCACCATCGTGTAGTGGGTCCCGTTCCCTGAAGGCTTGAAGGTGCTCTCGTAAACTGCATATTCTATGTTTTCACGAAGGACATCACCTTCAATAGTGGTGTACTTGCAGTAGAACTTGCCTGCGTCAATTTCATCAATTCTGTTTTTCGCGTACTTGAAGGGTTTACCTTCAGGGAAGTTGAGTTGTCTGACACACCCAACAGTGCCGGGTTCACCATGAACAACATCTACACTTTTAACAAAATTGGGTAACGCTTTTGGCATGAAATTATGGTTATCGATGCAGAAAGCATTAAACAACCTAGCCGCGGCCACAGGGCTAGTGCAGTCGACCAGCGTGTGTGTTGAAACTCCCATGATCGATTTTTTGTTGAGAATAACGGAAAATTACAAAAGTTTGAAGTGAGGGTTGGTAGCTGCTAGTGAAAGTGAAGGAGTTTGATACAAATGTGGATATTTGGTCTAAGTATATATAGTAGATTTCTAAGCAAATTAAATTGTGCTTATATGATGACTAATCAGTCCATGATGGTGTGAACTAAGAGTAAAGGAATGGTCTTTGCTTTCAAATTTTTAGATTATATTTAGTTTCAAGACTTTTCTTGCCATCAGCATGAATTATTCAGCAGTCAGCATGAGCAGCCCTTGCTGAATACGAAGGCAACGATCTCTAGAAGGTCTATGTACAAAATTTTCAGTATTTGCTAATTAAACGATTTTTTAGTCATGGATATTGATACTTGATTGGCTTGGTAAAATGATCCCGAACCTGAAAGCCAATTGAAAATGTAAGAATTAATTAATGAGCCATTGAACACTCAATACAAGTAACTTAAATAGTACCCTAAACCCAACTCAATTCGAACTGAACCGAAACTAAACTGAATTCATTAATTACCGACTGATACCCGCACCGAATATATTTGAATCGATAGGAACTGGAGTACTGGACTGATTGATGTAGATTAAAAGACTTATTTTCTCATAAAACACTCATAATTTAGGTTCTTTTCCGTTAATTCTTTGTTTATTAATGATATATGAATTTTTACATTATTATTGAAAAATATACGGCTCATTCAATTTTAAATCAAAACTCAAGAAAAAATTGATTGGAAACTATATTGAACTGATTTTGACCCAACCTGAATCATACCCGACTCGAAACAGCACAACCCGATTAAAATAGCTAAACGAAATGGACACGATCGAAATCGAATTGAAACTGAAACTATGGTTACCCAATTTAAATCCAATCAATTTAACTTGATCGAAATCGAACCGATTGACCTGTTTAATAACCCGTACCAGGTATAGATATTGATAGACCCGACAAAACTGGCCCTGCCCAAAAAAGCTGATGCGGCACCTGAAATTGATCAGAAGTACAACCCCCGAATGTGACACGACACCCAAATGGACCGACCCGATCCAAACTTGATCCGGACGTTTTTTACCGGTAATTGAGCTCTTGACCTGAAAATGCCTTATTAAAAACATTACTCTAATTGAACCAAAAATACTAGAAATGATTAAAATAAAAGCACGCTTTATTTATTTACATTAACATAAAAAATCAATCATCGAAATTAAACTAAAAATAAGTAATAAAATTTAAATGAAATTTTTTTTCTTATTCATGGACTTGAAAATGAATCGAACTCGAATTATCCCGTCCCACTTGATCTGAAAATAACCCAACTTACATATCGAAACAGGCCCAAAAACTCAAAATGATTAGACCCGACAAGAATTAACTTTAAAATGTGATGCACCCGAGCTAACCCGATCCAAATTGGCTCGACCCAATCTTGATCGAATCTAATCCGTTTGTCAGGTGTAGATATGGATGGACCTGAGTACCTGACAAATGAGTCAGGTTCAGGTCACTCAATTTGGCTCGAGTCCTTTTTGAGTTAAAACGGAATTTAAAATGGGCTAGTTACGTTAATTTGGGTTCAGGTTGAATTCGGGCCAGTAATTATCAAATTACATAAGGATAATAGACTGTGTGCGACAATAAACGTTAGGTTCCATTCATATTGATCGGGTCCATGCGACTGATGGGTCGATCTCAGCTATCAGTTCGGGTATTGGATCGGGTAAAAATCAGGCTATTCGAATCGGTCATTCAAATCAGATCGACTTAGCCGGGTCTAGCTATGGATGCCAATGGACTAAAAATTTGTTGGGGTTTTTTATGATGTACCCTCCAATTTTTTTATTTTCTAATATGTACCCCTATTTTTTTCATATTAAACAGTGCGTGTACCCTTAAATTTTATTAATTATTCCAAACTAGTCCTAACAAATCGAGCTGGATCCCAGAGGGCGGCACAGACCTGGCTCGGTTTCGGCACGGCCCAGATGTGAAAATAGGGCTTACACGAGCACGGCCCGACTGTGCCTAGGGCAGGCCGCGGCGCAAGAGAAAAAAAAGGCGAGCTTTTAGCCCGGCACAACACGAACTGAGAAATCCGGCCCGGTTAGGCACGAAAAATTACCCGAGCACGACACAACCCGATTTGACTCTTTTGTGTGTAATTTTTTTTTTACATTTTGAATACGCTATAAATACCTCATCATTCAATTCATTTCATTAACAAGTCAATCATTTTTCTCTTATCTTACAATCTTTTACATACTTACAAATTACAATCCCTTAATAATACGGAGTATAAAATCTTCTTCTAATTATAATTAGTTAATTAGTAAATATATAAAAACTATTATATAAAAAGAATTATCAATTAGCTACTTAATTGTATTTTGTTGATTGGGGTATTCAAGGAAACAACGAAGGGTTTGCGATTTTTTACAATTTTAAAATTTTATTTTTTTAATCATATTAATGCCTAAAGGCGAAAAAAAACACACACAAAAACGGGCCAACCAGGCCAAGCACGACTCGTCCCGAAGACCAGGCATGATACGACCCGAGTTTTGGCGAGCCAGGTGTTGGCCGCAGGCAAGGTTTACGATTTGAGGCCAGGCACGGCACGACCCGAAGGCACGAAAAACCGTTCCTATGCCGGGACAACTTCTTAGCTAGGCACGACGGGCCGGCGCGAAGCACGGTCCAGCACGGCCAATTGCCATGACTATTTCAAACTATAACCTAATGTCACTTAGCTGTCAAATTCAACTAATGCCATCAGTGTATTGTTGACATGACTATGGATAAACTTTATTAATGCTGAATCATCAACTTTTCATCCACCAAATTCACTTAATTAATTTAAAGCCGATTTGCATACTACTACCTATTAAAGTTGAAATTTTTTAAATTACTACCTAATATACCTATTTGTGCAAAATACTACAGTATCTAATACCCTACAACTAAATATATTCTACTACCACTTTGACGGAAAATGGATATTTGCTTCTAATAACTCACCTGAGCATGTGTTATGACCATTTTACCCTTATTTAACACTCTCCATCAATTACCCACTCTCACCTATCAATTAACATAAACTTACCCAAAATTAGTCATCCTTTTAACTTTCTCACTGTAAATAAAAATTACAACCTCCATAAATCACCAAAATCCATAGCTTTTCATCACCATCGACATCATTTGGGATCATCTTTCCGTCAGAGACTTAGGTAAGTAGCTTCTATTTCTTGATTGTTTATGCTGTTATTTCTGCTAATTTTAAATTTGAAACCCTAACTTTATAATCAACACTATTATAGTATTATTGGTAAAATTTTAGGGGTTTTTATTGCTTGATGATGATTAATGGCGTAAATGTGTGTTTACATTGCTTAATTTGTTGTTGATTAGTCACCCATATTTGTTTAATGTTGATTGTAGGATGTTATATGCAAAAAAATCCAGAAAAGAGAGAAACATTAAAGGACGGTTAACATCAGGGAAAGAATGAAGAAGACAAAGAGAAAAAAATAGAGAAGAATTAACGGAAACCGTTCTCTAACATTTAAGAGAGAGAAAACTTAATTTATCTTTAATGGATGAGGAAAAAAAATTGGCTGAGTAAATCGGATAATGAAGGGAGGCACGTGATTTGATTACTCAAGGTTATTAGTAAGGGTAATATGGGTATAAATCAAGTGTAAAATAAAAGAAAGAGGAACTCAGTCAATCTCAGGCGAGTTTGGTACTTTAAGCTGTGTATT
>JAIUZE010000488.1:0-18483 GCA_022085475.1 Heliosperma pusillum
ACCATACACTGTACGGACAAGTGGGAGATTGTTGGAGTAGGTCCTCCAGTTAGTGCATAACATAAATAAATCTCTGTAGGTTCACAGGGTATACTTTGTAAAATAATCAGTTGATTAACGTTTATCAATAACGGTTGGCTTGCTAGATAAGTTTGACGTTATTGTCATACAGATGGCGGTGATCAACTGGTCCCTAAAAGTCACACCTATAGGATGTGTTTGAGAGATGTGATTGTTTGAGAAAATAATCATATTGATACCCTATTATATGAATAAAAGGTTAGTCAGTGTATTTGACTAAAAGGTTAGTCAATGTGATGATGAGACGAAAGTTAGCTGAGACGAATTAACTGTAATTCGTAAAATTGAATATAAAAAGTTATATTTAATTATAGTATATAATGTAAGCTAATTAAACATAAACCGTTATAATTAATTGGCAAATTATAAATATACGGATATTTATAATTAATGACGGATTATAATGTCTGTCTATGTAAAACGACGATTATAATATATTACATTATATTAGAAGCTAAAATGAACAAAAACGAGAGTATCCAGATACACTCGGGTTTTCGGGTCAATGGGTAGTTATTTGAGGAGACTAAAATCTCCTCATGTAAAAACCAAAAGTGCCGTGAGTTTTGAGAGAGCAGAAAAGTGTTAATTGAGTTTTTGGCTTTTCTAACATAATTCATTCTCTACTGCCTCCATCTCATCTAGAGATCACACAACAGACAAAAGTTAACAGTAACTTTTGACAAAATCACAAAACAAAAGTTATCAGTAACTTTAGTTCTCTTTCTAGCAAAGGAGAAGGGTATATCTCATACAATCTTGGGTGCAACGATTAGGAGAATATCTACTTTGATATCTCTGTTCTTTACGCCAATTGCTAGGACCGGAGGTTGATTTCTAAATCTCTACTATTATTCTTGTTTTCGTTTTTGACTTGCATAATCAAATTATTACTTTTCGTTATAATCCTATAATAAATTGTATTGTGGTAATACCGATTTCCCACAAGGTATGGGTTTGGACTAGAGGTTGCAATCGAGTCAGTCGGGTCGGGTCGGTTCAAGTCCCGGGTCAGATCGGGTTCGGGTCAAATAGGGTCAGCCTACCCTTTCGGGTTGAGTTGGATTGAGTTCCAGTCGAGTTACTTCGGGTCAAATGATGTATCGGGTCGGGTTGGGTTTGAGTCGGGTCATTATCGGGTTCGGTTGCTTTATCGCATTATTTCAAGTTTTGTCCATTAAATTTAGTTTTTAACCATTATTTGTTTTAGTTATTTTATTATTAAGTCAAATATATCAAATATAAACACTAAATCATTTTGATCAATATTAAGCTTAATGATTGTCAGATCATCAATTTAATCGGATCAATGTCGGGTGGGGTCAAAATCGGGTCGGTCTTGTTCAAGTTCGGGTTTGGGTTCGGTTTGCATCAGGTTACGGGTCACCATCGGGTCGGTTTTGGTTCACAAAATTCTCGGATTCTATCGGGTCGGGTTCAAGTTGGATCACTCGGATCGGGTCTCTAGTTTGGACGGATGCTTACCCGGTCACCCCTAGGCCCTAGGCTAAGTGCGGAGAATATTTGATTGAGATGTCAAAATCAAAGTTGGGATTATTGGGAAAAAGGTTTCCCTCCAAAGAGTTTGAAAGTTTGTTAGACATATATTGAAAGGTAAGGAAGAATACAAGTAAATGTTGAATGTTATCCCAAAGTTTAATCTCTCTGTTGCATTCATTCAAACCCAAATCAATTTCACAGCTTCATCAATTCCATGCTCTGTTAATTACTTGTGGTTTGTTCCCCAATTTTCCCGCCAAACTCATCTACTTATCTGCTGCTTCAGGCCATGTCCACTACTCTCACCGTTTGTTGCGCTACTATCCCTCCTCTTCTGTTATCGATTGGAATACCGTCATTCGGGCATACGCTACCACCCCGTCTCCTAACGTATCGCTTCGACTATTCGTTGAAATGCTGCGTTTTGGTGTGTCCCCTGATCACTTCACTTTCCCTTTTCTCCTCAAGGCTTCGGCTCGTCTTTTCTCTTTTCGTCTTGGTGTTTGCATTCATTCCTATATTCTGAGATGTGGGCACAATGTCGATTTGTTTGTCTCCAATTCTCTAATCCATTTTTATGCTACTTGTGATGAGATCGTTTGTGCCCGCAAGGTGTTTGATGAAATGCCTCAACGGACGAGGGTTTCGTGGAACTCGATGCAGGATGGGTATGCCAAATGTGGGGACGTGGGAAAGGCGTTGCAGGTGTTTGAGTTGATGCCTGATAAGGATGTTGTGTCGTGGAGCTCTATTATTGATGGGTTGGTCAAGGGTGGTGAGTATGCGCAAGCTCTGGCCTTTTTCGAGAGGATGGTGTCGGTTGGGGAACCTAAGCCTAATGAGGTGACCATGGTGAGTGTTTTACGTGCTTGCGCTCATTTAGGTGCTTTTGATCAAGGGAAATTGATGCATAGTTACATAGTCGAAAATGAGCTTCCCTTGACTCTTGTGTTATTAACTTCCCTTGTGGATATGTATGCGAAATGTGGAGCAATAGAGGTGGCTTTGGCCGTGTTTAGAGGGATACCCAAGGTTAACTCTGACGTGTTTCTGTGGAACGCCATTATTGGAGGGCTTGCGAATCATGGCTTTGTGAGAGAGTCGCTAGATTTATTCAAAGAAATGTCAACTGGGGGAATCGAAGCAGATGAGATTACATATCTGTGCCTCGTATCTGCTTGTTCCCATGGAGGGTTAGTGAAGGAAGCGTGGAACTTTTTTCAAGCTCTTGAGAGAAATGGTATGACGGCCAAATGTGAGCATTATGCCTGTATGATAGATGTTATGGCGAAGGCAGGTGTGGTCGAAGAAGCCTATGATTTTTTGTGCAGAATGCCTCTGAAGCCTACTCCAGCAATGCTGGGTGCGCTCCTTAGTGGTTGTATGAACCATGGAAGGCTTGACCTTGCTGAACTATTAGGGAAGAAGCTCATTGAAATAGACCCTCATCACGATGGAAGATACGTGGGGTTATCCAATGTGTATGCTGCAGTCAAGCGCTGGGATGACGCCAAAACTTGGAGACAAGCCATGGATAATACAGGAGTGAAGAAATTTCCTGGGTTAAGCTATGTGGAAATTTCTGGATTGCTTGAGATGTTTAAAGCACATGATAAGACACATCCCCAATCATCCGAAATATATGCTATTTTAAACCTTATTTTGTTGCAAATGAGGAGAACTATAGATTGTGAAGATGAGTGCCTTGTTTATTAAACAGGGTGGGTGGCTGGATGATTATCCCTCCTATATCGTGGCCGTTTCGCATACAAATTCAGCTGGAAAGATCACGAAGACACATGAAATCTGATTCCTAGGGTCAGTATTAACTGTATAGTGTTTATTCTACACTATATAACGCAACTCTTCGCATAGCTTGGCGTGTATGGCGATCCTTGTTGCTTCATCGATCGTGGGCATAGCTCTCAACTTCATCATGTTATTGTGTTCGATAGTCAACTCGGCTTTGACAGCGACCACCGTAGGAGTTCTAAAACGTATTGGATCCCCGGTATGCAGATCATCCTGACTTTGTCAGCTTGCTTTCTTGTTTGGTGGATTTGGTTTCTGCTCCTGGCACTATATTTGTGTTGCTGGGAGGAGTAGTGGTGCATGGTCTAAATATGTGAGTAGACTGATAACCAACAGAGCTGCGTTTGGTATTTGTATGTCAAATTTGAGGAAAGAAAAAATTGCTAAAGACAGAGTCTTGATGTCGAGGCTACAGGAAAGAATATTTGCATCATTTTTTATATTTTGACACTCTTATTGATGATTTGATGGCATGGTGTAAGGACCCGCAAATCTGCGCGCACGGTCCGTTTACTTCAACCTCGTATATTTCCTTTATGGTGAAGATTTCTGGACATGTAATGTTTCCTACTAGAGGATCTATGGGGAGTACTAATCACTCAATCTACTTTCCATTTTCATGTTAACTCATTGCTTATGTTCTTATGAATTATTGCCTTCATTCTTACTAACGAATGTGCGTGTGCCGACTGTTGTTGATTGAGACTAGGATCCCGACACACACAACCTAAGACTGATTACAAATGCCTAGTGCGTGATAAACACTAGTACTGTTGGAGTGTTGGTAGAGGTGACTCGGGTGAGAAAAGAAACTGAATTGGTTTTATAAACCAAAATCGAATTTTGTACCCAAACAGGTTTCGTGAAAAAGAAATCTGTCTCGAGCCGAGTAATTTGAAACCCGACCCATTTATCTTGAAACCCCACTTGATACTTGATAGACCCTAAGATCCGAACAAACCAAAAGCGAATCGACCCCTACTCGAGGTTAAGCAAATACTTGTAATGGATAGCAACCTAATTTCTTTCAACTCGAGCCTCGCGTTAGCTCAACCGAACCAACCCGTGATCCGATATTGATTCAACGCAATGGTTAACCGGATAACAAATTAGCTTAAAAATGTCCAAATAGGAGAAATTGACTCTTAATTGTTTTCACTGAAAACCTGAATCGGTACTTACCCGAATCAAACTTGATCTCACTACCCGACTATGCCGGACATAATAGCTAAGGTAATGAACGATCTTATCTGGAGACGTAATAAGATGATGGTTGTGGCGTGACATAATAACTACTCTATCTATTGTTCAACAGCTCTACTAGAGTGGCACAGATAAATGTTGTATAAAATGTTTTAAGTTTATCAATATATCAGTATCTGTCTCGTGTTATGGTCGAGACACTTTCATACTCTAGAGGTTCGATTAGTATTGTTACAAGCAAATTGTTAGATAATCCCATTATCAGTTTCACAAAGTCGGCTTACTCATTAAATGTTAGAAAACCATGTTAAATAAATACTCCTTATAAGAAGTAAGAGCGCATCCTCCCTCGCAAATTAAGTTACACAAACCTTGTGAAAGTGTTGGGCAATTCCTAAGTCAAGTATGGTCCCTTGGTCTTTAGTCAAGTCCGGTCCCTTGGTCTTTGAAGCACCCGACGAGCAAATAAGTTGAATGATGAGCCAAGGAGCCAACACGGGCATGTTGCACCTGTAACATATCGCAATCCAGGTAGACCCAACCACTACCAGTACGCTACAAACACTAAAACATTTGCTTCCTCTATTTCTCTGATTCCCAAATGCCCAGATCACCCAACCTATTCGATATCCACATACCTCACAACGCACACCTTCCCTGCCGCCAAATTGCTAAATCAAAAACAGCTGTATGTGGTTTTGCTCCAGTTTCCGAATTTCGCCAAACATTTTGATGGCATATTACATTGTCTAGTGTCAATTGCGGAACATAGCAGTGCGTATGGTGCAGTGATATATTAGGCAGGTACGACATCGCTTGGTTGCTACGCATAAGCTAAGCAAATAGTTCTAATTTTTGATAGAATCGAATATGAAATTAAATTTGATCCAATCGATCCAATCCACCGATGGCGACAATCTTTTGCCAAATGGTTTGCAGATAGAGAAACCCAAAATACGAAGCAATACGAAGCTATACATGTTCCTACATAAAATAACAGCATTAGGATGACTCAAAATGTCATCGAAGGGAAAGACAACAAATATCATAACAGCATGCAGAGGTGCAAATAAGCGCAATAAGGGATAGGATGTAGAAAACATAAAGCAGTGGATGGGTGGACCAGTGGCATATCGAAGCAAATCTCAACCCACCTTATGCACCCCAAAACATCATCAAGCTCCTGAAGTATACCTGACGAATGTAATTCAAGAAGGGAAAGAGAGCAACCGAACCCACATCGATAAACTTGTGGCCAACCAAAATGAATTTCATATTTGGGTGGTGGGTTCCAAGATTTCAAACGAGAAAAGCAAACTAGAATATGAGCAAGAAAACACATAGATTCAACAGCAAGTGACAGCAGAAAATCAATTTCAACAGAGACAAAGGTAACTATCTGTCAACTCACCCAACCAAGTGTTTAAAACAAAGATACACCTGCTCCAAAAGATGGCCTCTCAGCTTTAAGACATCTACTCATGAAAACCCAATTAATATGGTCGACAGCCACCAAAAAATAAAATAACCCTTAAACGTAACATCTACAGAACAAATGCCAGTACCTGACAGAAGCGATTCATGCAGCTCTCTAATTCGGGTAAACAACAGAAAAGAAGTCGGACTAATGTATGCGAAATCTGCATCACTGCTGCCGTATTTCAAACAAGCAAGCTTCCCAAGTGAATCCCTTAATTAATCAAAATTGGAGATCCAGGGGAAAGCGGTAGTAACAAAACCCAAAGGAATGCAGAAGCAGATAACCAATGATGCAGTAGGTGAAGCAGAAGAGGCACAATGTCAAATGTCGCACAACCATGACGACACCTCCACAAGGAAAAAAAAACAATAAAACCCTTAGCAAGCTTTTTTGCAAATGTTCTTTAGAGTAAAACAATAACTATTTGCTACATCCAAATCCTTAGTTGCAACTATATAGCATCATAATAACATAAAACAAAACAGTAAGAAACTTAACCAATTCCAACATTCCAAGCTGAGAGCAGTTCCCAGATTAAAAAGATTTGTCACAATGTTTGAGCATCTTACACATAGCCTTTCAGTAACCTCACATAAGCAACAGCCCACATCAACTCCTGCTCCGGCGACGATCCCTGACACCATTTCTACATGTCAAAAAATTCAATAGCTATTAGAAATTCAGTATGCCAGGAACTCATTCTGTACTCTAAATGATCGACATGCATGCTATTTACTGATTAGAATAATCAAAACAGATACGAAAGTGAAAAATAAATCCTACTATTATACGATCTGTTTACCAATGACCCAAGTAACAATGTTTGAGCAACTAATGGGATTTAGCTGTTACTAAAACAAACGAAGCAGAATGCCAAAAATTAAATTTGAGCGACTGAGGGCTTTACCCGTTAGCATAAGGCAACTCCTCACGGGCACGATAAGGAGGTGGTGGTGACCTGCTTATGCTGCGACCACGGGTTGAGGGACTGCGACCACGGGGTGAGGGACTGCGACGCCTGGGTGGTGGAGACCTGCCACGTGGACTGTAGCTCCTACAGGAAAACATCAAAGTGACAACCACGTAAGGCAAATAATAAACATCAATCTGATAAAAGTTCTTTGAGTTGACTGCTTAAGATTAGCTCAGAAGGAGCCAATATAAAATATAACTACTCAACCAGTCTTAGTTTGAAAAGGTGCATCAAGGCAATGTGGGCCTGTGGCAATAAGGGGCTATGAAACGCTCATGAACACAAGGCGCACTATTTACAAAGTTGTATTTTCAAGGAAAAAAGTGCAATAATAATCTAGTTCGGATTTTAAAGAGAGAATGTTTGAAAAAATAAAAATAAAAGGTAGGAACAATAGAGTAAAGGGTATGGCATAATAAAAGCAACAGAAAAAGAAAATATTGAAAATGCGCAGTAGCACGTTATGCCAGCTATGCAATAGGTTACAGGGGGGGTCCCTTTAGACTAGTCACTTAATAAGGATAGGATTCAAGATAAGTGGAAACGAAGACAGAAAAATATGAAGAGCATCATCATGTCCTTGAGAATACCTCCTTCCATAACTTGGGCTCCTCCTGTATCTAGGACTGCGGCTACGGCTACGGCTGCGACGCCGTCCCCCACCACCACCACCACCACCTCCTCCATCTCGTGATCGACATTCACGAGCAAAATGACCAGGCTCACCACATTCATAGCACTTTAAATCAGAACCACCTCGTCCACGGCCACCACCTCCTCCTCCACCACCACCACCACCACCACCACCGCGGCCACCGCCTCCTCCACCTCTGGAATTGTGTGAAAGCTCGATTCTCCAACCATTTTTACCTATAAAAGTTTGGATACAGAGAAACAAAATTTAGATTAATAGAGACCGTTTATGAAAAAGCAATTATATTCTCGGCTTCCAAAGTGAAAATCGAACAAAATCAGTGGCATGGAGAGTAGAATGACGGACCGAGTAGGTAATAACTTTTGAAGACATACAGTCTGTGAATATGATAATACCGGAGCTCAAAATTGATGAAAAAAGGAGGATGACAACTAAGTCATATTGTAAATAACATTAAAGCTGCTTAATAGGCGTCAATACCCGTAGACATCAACACATAAAGACGCAAATTAAAAACTGCAGAGGGCAAGTGAGGTGCCTATATAATAAGTTGATTAAAAATATAAACAGAAATGATTTATTGGGTTAGTAAAAGATGCATTTGATACAAGAAATCACTTGAATGGATTAAGTGCACACATAAAGATGGAATATTTCATAAAGATGCAGTCAGTGGAATGATGTTTAAGTGAAGAGACAGTTAGCACAGCGCGGTCGCCACAAGAAACAAAATTTATAGTTGAGTTGGCCCCCTCCTAACTACAAATCAATGAGATACTATGAATTGAAAGCGAATAATCCTAATTTTATAAGAAAAGCAGAAATAATCCGTCTTGAGCTTGTGACGGATAGTAGCCGTCTAAAAGCGGAAAGAGTAAGTGTACCATCGAGTTGATGAATGGCGTCTTTGGCATCCCTGGGATCATCAAAATCAACGAAGGCATAGCCAGGTGGTCGACGAGCAACCCATACACTGCACCACACACAATTAAATTAAATTAATTAAGTAATTAAATAACTTATCAAGCAAATTAAATTAAGAAAAAAAAAAAAGGTATTGTGGTGAACCTGCGAATGACGCCGAAGGTGCGAAACTCGTCTTCAAGTTCACGCTCGCTGACCCTGGGATCCAAGTTTCCGACGTAAACCCGCGACATTACTGTAATCAGAGATAGAGATAGATAGAGAGAATTGGAGTGAATGGAGGAAGAAGATGAATATGCGATTGTATTGAAGACTCTCTTTTCGGCTCTCTTTCTTTTAGGGTTTCCTTTCTACTTCTTTCTTCTTACTAGACGTCATCTTTCCCTGCCCTTATACTACTTTAGTACACAGCTGTCAAACAGGTCGACTGGATCGCCCGTATCTCTTCAGGATATGAGTCGGTTCAAATACGGGTCACAAATCAAGTTACGATTAATATACAATAATAATTTCTCTCAATACTATTTCACATTTAATACTATCGTAGTTTATTTTCGCAATACATATTTTACTCATTTCAGTATTTTTTACCATCTTTTTTCCATTTGCATACCCTTATCTAAAAACCAACCTAACTTCCTCTAATGTCAATTATCTCCCTAAAACAGATCTCTTAGGTTATGGAAAATAATTTGTATTAACAACAAGTTTATAATTCGTTAATTAAATCAATTATTTTCTTTCATTTTGTTGGATCCATTTGATTTAGGGTTTATCTTACAAATTATTGTTCATGGGTCTTTGGTGGTGGTGGCCCTAATGGGATGGCGGCGTAGGGTGGCGGACGGTACGGAATTGGTGGCGTAGGCGGAGGGCATATGGAGGTGTTGTCGGTGATGTTCTGGACAGGAATAATGGAAGGCGTGGGATATGAGTTAATTTAGGTTGAGGCATGTATGTGGTTGTCGACTTGTCGTCAGTCGCCGACGGTGGGAAGGGGAAGGGGCGGTGGGGATGGTCAATAGTGGTGGAGGATGGTCAACAATGGGGTGGTGGTGGTTTTTTTTCTTTTGGTTTTCTTTTTCTTTTCCATGTAGTACAAAGCACAATTCAGACTTTAGAGGAATGAGTAAAATGTGTACTGCGAAAATCAACACCCGATACTATATACTATGTTAATAGTAATATTATTACATATATTCATATTTAGTGGGACAGAGTGAGTAACATAAATATACCATTATCATATCGGCCCATAAATATAAACGTAAATATATGACTTTTTTTTTAGCAAATCTAGAGCGTGCACATCATTTTCTTTAGGTTTTTAAACGAATTTTAAAATATCATATGAAACACAAACTTAGGGGTCAAGGGTGTTTTCATATGACTTAAAACTTGGAGTAATAGTTTTCTTGTTTTCGTGCAACAAATAATAAAAGATAGGAAAGATCGATAACTTTCAAGCCAGATAATAAATATTAAGGTCCTTGAATCCCAAGGATAAGATGTGTTAAGCAAAGCATAAGTAAGAGTAGTATTGTAAGACCATTGTATACCATCTCAGACATGTCTTGCAAACTGCACACTTTTAGCTCTGGATGAATCTTGATACTCATTATAGCTCAATTTAAACGTAAGGATGTTAACTTTCATTTCAAAAATCAAAAGATGTCTTGAACTCAAGATATTGAGGTTTGAGTACTAGCATGTCACTTATGGCCTGTGCTGTAACAGACAACAGTTGAGCACTCAGGAGAAATTTGTAGATGTCTTGATTTCTTGCGCAAGTATAGTTAAGAGACCCATAAATACCCAAATTCAATCTATATGGGTTATCTTTCGCCTTCATTTGAAATCATTCAAAAATAATGCATGGAACTAAATGGGAAAGCATTTTTAAAATACGGAATTACTTTTTTACATACGGATTTTACTCTTTCACATACACTTTTTCATAGAATTTCCATATGATACCCTTCTTCCTAAACCTAATTAATTTAACTCTTACAAACCCCTCTCCCCTAAAATCGAATCTAATTGCTCTGTAAACTTGACCAATGGATTATATTACTCCAATTAGTGAAGTAATGTTTCTTATAACAATTATTAGGGTTTACCAATTACCCCAATTCTTTCGTGTTTTTATCTGTCAATTGTTCACACAAGTCGTTGGAGTATAGTAGTATACCGGTATCATTTAGTTATGCCCACAAGCCGTTATCAATATATGCCCAGAAGGTATTATCAATGTCTATTATTCCATATGTGATGCTTTGATGATGTAGGCAATTAGTACAATATGTCGTTTGACTTTGTTTTCATCTATTTGTGAGTAAATCAAACACCTTTAACTCCAATCTTAGGTCATTGTAGATTTGTATCTCTTTGTTTAATTTCCATTCAAGGTTACATGTATGGTTAACACGTACTGACGGAATAAGGGACGACTGGAGTTAGGTCGGGCAGAGCAACCTCGGCCGACGACTGAACTGACGAAGCAAGGGGTGTTGGACGGAGGCGGTGTTGGTGGTGAAGGGAGAAAAGAAATCATTTGGGTGAAGGAATAAAAAATAGAAGGGTAAATTTGTAAAAGTCGTATGTGAAAAAGTAAAAACCGTATGTGAAAAAACACGTCCCAAAAAATAATGCTGAAAAATAAGTATTTGTCATTTTGGGTTGGGTCAAAACTATTTATTAAAATGGTGTCCACGTAGGCTCGGGTTTTCAAAACCTGAAATACGGAACAAACACGCCATTCCCAATGGCGTGTCTTTAATTTTTTTTTTCCAAAAAAAAAAAATTGTACTGTTCATAGACACGTCATTCCCATTGGCGTGTCTCCGTAAGAAAATCCGCCATTCCCAATGGCGTGTTTACTTTTAATCCATTTTTCTAAGTTTGCATTTTCCTACTAACTAGAAACACGCCATTGGCAATGGCGTGTTTCCACCGTGTTTTTGGCTCGCGAAATCCGATCCTACGTGGACACCATTTTGATAAATAGTTTTAGGAAAATGATATATACAACCCACTGGGCTGTATTTAAGGGTCTAAAAGAGGAAATAAAAACATAAAACAAGCATTAGTGACATCAATATACGCGTAATTTTATCATAAATTTCAATTTTAATTCTACTTAAGGTAATATATTAAATTCTTACTTACAACCCAATGGGTTGTATTTATCATTACCCATAGTTTTAAACCCGACCCAAAACGACAAATACTTATTTTTTGAGCATTATTTTAAAAATGCTTTCACTAAATGGTCAGTAGTTTTCCTGTGCAGCAGGCCAACAACAGGGGTTTTAAAATAAATCATATCTCCTAGCTCAGATTGCTTAAAAATGCCCATGTTAAGCAGGATTGAAGCTGATGATGTTAGCTTTCACCTCAAAAAAGATTAAACCTTAAACTTGAGTAAATCTTGAATTATTCCATTATTAGTGCTAACAGGTCATTTTAGAAAATCAGAAGGGTATTCTTGCGTGTCAGTCTTTGGAGCTTCTTGTGACAAATCTACTCAAAGAATCTTGTTGATTCCAAAACCATATGAAAAAGTACTTCTTCAATAATTGATACATTTAAAAAACACAAAATTTAACCACAAATTCTCATTTGTGACGGACATTTTTCGTCACAAGCTTGTGACGGAGCAAATGTGACCATTTTTATGGAAAATGTTACCATTATTTGACTGGTAACATTTTATGGATGATTACTTTTTATCATAAAATGGTCACATTTAGTCCGTCACAAGCTTGTGACCGTCACAAGAGAGACCAACTGAAATTTAACCATGTAAACCTTAAGATCTGAGCATTTGAAATTGGCCCAATTCTGTTGATATTCCAGGAACATTTCATATTTCCTGAACTTGATTAATTAGCTTGCTTGGAATTAATTGGCTGCCTTGATAATGGAATAATATCTTGACAAAAATGACGACCTTTAGGAACAATTCGACTTTTACCTCCTTATCTATCAAGCTTAATTTTTCTTTTTTGCATATTTAAAAATGTTTAGCTCTGATTTCATTAGTTGATAAAAATCAGTAAGTGGATTGTACCTTTGAGGTACTACCACATAGAATATAGTTTTTGAGCTTTACAATAAACTTTTTGAGTATAATATAGTTTTACTATAAAGTTTTTTTAGTTTATTAATTTAAAAATTAAGCTCAAAAAAATTACAATAACACTCAAAAAACATCATATATAAGATATAAAATTTAATTTATAAACTTTAAAAAACTCGAAAAAAATGCTCAAAAACTCAAAATCATAATACTCTGAGGTAGTACCTCCGATGTATAATCATTTTTCTCGATACAAATTAAATTAAGTCATCATTTTATTGTCATGACATTAAGTGTTAGACATCCGTGTTGTTAGACTAAAGAAGTGTGACAAACATTTGAACTATCAGTAGGTCTTGCTTGTGACGAGTCAGATCTTACGACGGGTATTTTGTGAGAGGAAATGGGTAGAGGGCACTGTAAGTTTCTTAAACTTGATATTAGACACTTCTAATATCATAATACATTTAGTTTACTCTTAAACTAAATAAATCTTATGCATGCATAACAAAAGAATTAGTAGAAACAATTTTCTTACATTGATTATGAAAATATGGGCACAATATTTGAACTCCTTTCAAATATTGTTCTTGAGCTAGTAATATGAGGATGATCTTCCAAGTTTCAAAGTAGAAACTCTCCAATTAGTTGCACCCAAGACTACCCTTAATCTCTACAAAATACTACACTAGTATATATAAAGTAGAAGCCCTTAAAATAAATCTAATAACCTCTTATTACTACACTAGTAATGTTATTAGAAAAATGAACTAAGAATTTTAGAGAAAACTTCTTAAGTTTTTAGAGTAAGAAAGGATTTAGAGAGAAGTAGAGATTGCTCATCCATCAAATATATGAGGTAGTGTATTGTATAAATAAGAGGAAAAACAAGCCATCTTTTGGCTTGTGAAAACCGGTCACACACACCCCACATGGGTGGGGTGTTGTCACTTCCAATTGTTCTTAACAATGTAAAAAAGGTTGAGTGTTGGTAATAGTTTTGGGTATGATTATATCTAATTTCCAATTAGAATAATACACAAAAATAATCACCCTCTTGGTACACTACCAAAACCGGTTCACCCATGTAATATGGGTGTCCATTTTATTTTTTGCAATTTGTCATTTGTCACAAGTGTGACATGTGACATATAACATGTAATTTTGCTTATAAATGTGCATTTAACCAATTTAAATGCAATTTCATAACAAATAAATTAGACTGAACATTTTAAGTCACATTTTATAATTACATGTAAATAAAATGGGTCCTCTCATATTTGGTTAAAATAATCTACAACAATTTGTAATTATAATTAACCAAATTAACTTATCTCAAATGTTTCATAAACATAATGCATTCTTAGTAATATCACAATTAAATTACTAAAATGAATCTTATTTAATCATATTACAATAAGATATATTTCTCACTCACAATTTGAACTTGGTTCATTTTAAGGGATTAATTAATCTGTATCACTATACAATTAATTAATGTACATGATTAGGGGATTGTCCTTTAGGTGTGACCTCAAGGGATCAACTGATCACCACCTTCATACGACAGTAACGTCAAACTCAATTGAGCCAATCATTACCGATTTATGTTGACCAGTTGACTATAATATTCATCATCCCTTTGTATTCTTATTATTGAGATTTAATTATGTGATCGCACTATTGTTGAGGACATTTACTCCAACAATCTCCCACTTGTCCGAGACAAGTGTGCGTCACCAATTCTCTTGTCCTATTACAATATCTCCCACTCAATGCAAGGTGTCTTGCAGGTCGTACTTGCATTTGATCACATCAAGAGTGGTTTCCTCGATCTGGAGAGTAACTGTCTGACCGGAATTATCTACCATAGATACCTTCCGAGCGTGGCCACGCATTTTCAGCTTACTCCTCCTCGAGTGGCCTTGAGATTTAAAAAACAACCCTGACAAGGGGTGGACAATTCCTATCGCACTATTCCCTTTGCATAGCCACAGCTCATCATGACCCAAAAGATGTCCATTTGACCCCAGTTACGAAGGTCGTAGAGCATAAATCAAAGTCACTCTGAAACTGTGCCACCTTAGGCGAACAGTCTTTAGTCAAAGAATTGACTCAAAAGAATACTAGTAGCTTTTGCCACGACCAGGCTACAAGAATTGCCAGAATTCTATAAGCGGTCACTGCCCGACAGATTGTCCCTTACAGTCTGTCTATGTGATCGATTGGTCATCCCTATGACCCTATGGCACTTGAACTTGCCATCAATCGCACCACAATCTAGTCACTTCGAGATGTCACCTCATATAAGTGACTAGGGGCCAATGCTATGTTAAATCAGTCCACTTTAATGGAGTCCAAAATTGTCTCTACAATCCATTTGGATATCACAAAGCACAAAACAAGTTTTAGAAACTCAAACGATAAATGTGATTATCATATATGAACAATCAACACAATGTTATTGCTTCATATCATATAATCTAAAGTTTATGTCGTCCATGACAATTCATGACGATCTTATTAAATGCAATAAAGGCTTAGGTGGTGAATATACCATATATTCATTTATTCCAACCTTGTGAATTGCTTTTTCCTTCCATACAACGTTATTCCTAATAACATGAATTCATCTATGTACATGTCTAGATCTCTATCTAGTGTTGGGCTCTTTAACTTGAAAGATACTCCCACTCGTTATCATGATAACTGATAGGTATTAAGGTGAAATGAGTTATCATTAGCTCCTTGTAAGCCACCTTATTCTCATCATAATGTACTACGTCTCTATTTGTAGAATTTATAATGATTGACTCTTCAATCATCCTTTTAGTTATTCGCTTCTTTTATAACAAAAGTACGCCTAAGATTTCGATAAATCCTTTTATAAGTTTGGAAATTTGGGTTTGTGTAACCTTTACCACATTGTCAAATTTTCTCTACCAAACACAAGAATGTATCCTTAGTTCTCCTCGAGAACTCTATGGATGTTCTTTTAGGCTATTCAATGACACTCATCTGGATTGATTTGCTATGGGCTTGTCATGCTCCTAGCATACAATTTATTTAGGTATGTGCATGTTATGGCACACATGATCGATATCATGTGATCAACAACTCTTAGGTTCAGTGGATGACTGTGACCCTTTCATAGTGATCCCACTTTTATCAACATAAACAACCTATTTAACTTGTTGAATAGATTAAATATCTTATCGATATAAGATACCATTTAAATGCCAAGCTAAAATCTTCTATTCCACAATAGATTTTGATTTCAGTATACACGTTGCCCTCTTTCATCCAACATTAAAATCCAACCACTCCTTTCAAAAAGGTAATATGAATATGTCACTCTTAATGAGTGAAACGTCATTCACGTGGAAAATAATTTCTCCCACTGAACTTTATGTCTTTACATGATGACTTAAACTCCCACTTAACTTCATGTCTATACATGACTTTAACTCCCACTGACTTTCATGTCTATACATGACTTTTCGACAATTCGAGTGAAACCTTTCTTATATTTTATAATAGAAAAGATCATCATAACCTCTAGGTAGATACATACAATAGGCTTGTGTCATTTACACATCCTATTCCAAATCCCTATTTGGACATGTGGTTTTGATGTGTATCTTGTACACACCTATTATGAGGTATTTCATTGATGATTTGGATCTAAGCATAGTTAAGCATTAACTTAGCTTTTGTAGACATCTACATGTCTATCCATGCAACTACAATTGGACAATTCCAAATAAAACATTTTCTTTGCATAGATTCCATATAGTGATTCCATATAGTTTCATAAGTTTCTTATGTTAGAAAATCAAATTTTAAAATTTCTAGGTACTTCCACTTCATAGATCATAATCTTATTATATCAAGAACAATTTCTTTTGGTCTCGTCACTAGTCTAAGGATTCACCTAAGAACGCTTTCTTTTGGTCTCCTCACTATTCTTGAGTCCAACCTAAGAACATTTTCTTTTGGTTTCCTCACTAGTTCCTAACTAGTTTTCCGTTGTGGCTTATTTTCTCCCACTCTATCTTTAGAAAAATGCAACTATTTTCTTTAAAGATAGCCTTATGAGCCACAAACTACTTTGTACTCATATTACTAAGGGAGGTAGAAGTATCACAACATGACTTTAAATGATCTACTAAAGACTTATTTGTAAAGACATCGAAACTTAACTTCAACATAGACTAGTTCTATAAGAGCTAAAGAGGTGTACTCATATTCATGTCAATTACAATCTTTACAAGTGGTGTGACCAATTGGTTTGGTAGACTCCCTACTTTGAGTTCAATAACTCAATTTTGACTTAGCAATTGATCTTTCAAAGTGAGAATCGAATTCTTAACCTTTTATTATAATGATCCAATCATCATAATACTAATATGATCAATTTGAGTCGATACTATTTATGTTATTTGTGCAAGTAGAGTATGGTGATATGTTTTTAGAACTAAACGTTTCAACAAACTGAATAACTTGGGTTGAAAACCAAGTCACTAAATCCAATTACAACCAATGTCAATAAAAGGAATTGAACAAATTTCCATGTCAAACAAGGAAATTATAAAAGTTCTAAAAACAATATCTCAAAATACATCCCAAAATTTTGACAATTCAAAATGAGACCAAGCTTTCATAGGTCTTCAATCCTTGAAGAGCTTTCTTAGGCTTTCTTGTCCTAGTCTTAATCCTTGCTAGGATGCCCTAATTACAATTAAATAGGGTAAGAATCACAACTCGTATCTTTATACCAAAGTTGAGATCATAACATAAACGATAGGGATAAAATACCAACAGAAACATCTTTCCATTTTTGATATCTCCTAGATATTTAGTGCAATTCCTCTTCCAATGCCCTATGCCATTACAATGATGGGCATGGGAGAGCTATTCTCAATAGCTTTACCCTTTCCCTTGAAAGTGGAGGGCTTCTTCCCTTTACTACCACCTTTCTTGAACTTCCCCTTACTATTTTATATCCTTGGAGGTGCTAACATTTAGTCTCATGTCTCTCTCAGCTTGCACAAGCATCTTGTGCAATTCATGAAGAGATGTTTCTCATGTTATGCATATTGTAGTTTACCCTAAACTTCACATATGCTTTTATTTTCCCCAAGGATTAGACTCGATCGATAACGAGTTGTTCGGGAATGGTCACCCCTTGCAATTTAAGAGTCTCGACATGCTGAATCACCTTGAGTATATGAGGGCTAACTTTTGTTCCTCTTTTAGGTTCATGTTGAATAATGTGGAAGCCTTCTTATATTGTAAGATCCTAGGAGCTTGTGAAAAAACATGGTCACAAGCTTGGCATAGATCTCACAGGACGTGCTCATCTTATGGCACTCCCTTGAAGATCGGCCTCCAACGAGAAGATCAAAACGTTTTTGATCGCGGCGGACTCTTTGTGGCTAGCCTCATAGGCTCGCCTTGCGTGGCGGTTGACCTTTCATTAGGTGCGGTGGGAGAGGCCTTGGCAAGGTAACGAAACCTGTCGTCACCCGCCGTGGCCAAGCGGAGTTGCATATGCCAATTGGTAAAATTAGCGCCATTCTTTTCTAACTTGCATCGATCCATGAAGGATCAAAGCCATGAAACATTCGTGAGAGTTGGAGCATAGGTGGTGGTGGATGAATTAGCATTTGCCATTGCGAATGAACAATATTAACTACAAATTTTAGACATAAAGGAAATATCAACATTTATCATTTTAAATACTTGTAAACTTTTTAAACAAGTTTAGCATT
>JAIUZE010000489.1:0-25662 GCA_022085475.1 Heliosperma pusillum
TTTAATAAATAAAATGTGTAACTTTAATAGTCGATATATGTGACTTTAATAAATAAAATGTGTAACTTTAATAGATGATATATGTGACTTTAATAAATAAAATGTGTAACTTTAATAGAGAATTTGTGTTACTTTAATAGAAGTCATTGTTACTTGACACCTCTTTTTCAGATCTATAATTAATAATTAGTGTTACTTTAATAAACGATATATGTGACTTTAATAGATAATTTGTGTTACTTTAATAAAATTCATTGACATTTGACAAAAAATTTCAGATCTGACAAAAAATGAAAAACCAAGAAATAAATACAACAAACAGATTTTTTTTTTTAAAAAAAAAAACAATGACCACATATGAAAGAGAAGGTGGTCGTGGATGTGGTGTTGGTGTCGGGTGGTGACGGTGGTGGTGGGAGGTGGTAGTGGTGGTTGGTGGAGATAAGTGAGGAAGAGAGATTTTGAATTTATTAGGTTTTTAGAGAGATGGGTGGAAGAATATTATGTGAGATGTGAGAGAAATAATTGAGTGAAAATTATTATATATTGAATTAGGGTGGTGATTAGAGTTAATTAGTAAGGATGAGAGAGAGTGGGAAATTAGTCCACTAATCATCTTTTGGGAGTCCCAATCTCAACCATCCATTTTTCAAGATCCAATGACCTACAAGAGGACTCATGGACTCTAAGGAATGGGGTGGACTCAATTGATCTTTCCAAAATATATATATATATATATATATATATATATAATAAATATATATATATTAGATATAAGCCAATTAGATTTTATTTTGAAATCAAAAATTAAAATGTAACACATAAATAATAATTACTATATTATAATACTAAATTAAAAATTATAATTAGTTTATATAGCTAATTTAGTTGAGGACACTCCTATTCAATAAACAATCTCAAAATTCCGAGCTTTAGCTCGAGATCTACACTAGTATATTTAGTAACTCATTAAAAATTATAAAAATTTGATATTCTTATAACATTTATGACGATTAATGTCACATAATTATATTTTCTCTTATATATATTACATATAATACTAAAGATTTTCTATACTATATATGGTATAAAAAAATCGAAGTTACATTCGGAGTGGAGAAGGAGGGTAACACAACTTTCTTATAAAGATGATAATAATACCTTGTAGTATTTCTATTGGAAATAGAAGTATTTGAGAGTTGAGGGTTGAGAGTTGAGAGTTGAGAGTTGAAAGTTGAGACACTAGGTTATGATTAGGGCTGAGTAAAAATATACGATACGGTTTTAATATACGGATACGATACGGTATACGGTTTTAATTACACGCATTTCCGGGTACACGATACGAATTTCCGGGTATACGATACGATTTAAAAAAAAAACCGTACCAGGATCGGGGAAAATCAAAACCGGATATACGGTTTTTACCCGGTTTAATTAAAAATAACCAAAAAAAGTTGTATGTAAAATTTTGTTTTCTATTTTGACTATATGGTTGAAATTTTGAGCACCAATCATTTTATGTGAAACTTGTAGTACATGTAACTCACTTTATCAGTGACAAATTTCTGTGTGAAATTTTGCAAATTTTTATTTTGCTATTTTACATAATGACTTTGCAAGTAATTGTGTTTTGTAATAATGATCCTAGTGGATTATATAAGCATCTTATTTATTGGTCGTTACTAATGTAGTGGACTCGATTTCCAGGTTTTAGCATTATCAATTAAACCGGATCCGGGTATACGGTTTTCGGGTACACGATTTAACCGGGTATACGAAAACCTGGTACCCCGGTTAAACCGGGTTGGATCCGGGTTCTAATTTTTGGCCTTCCAAAAACCGTATCGGGTACCCGGTTTTGCTGACCCGTAGTTATGATGGACTTGAAATGGGAAGAAACATTTGAGGCACTAATAAGTTAGGCGGCGATGACTAATGATGTACTTAAACCGGGCTACGGTGGAGCAAATAAACATATGCCACTTGTATTTATGTAGTTTAAGAGGACAATCTTAGTTAAAAAAAGTGGATCTTGTTCAAATTGTTCCCTAAATGTGGTTATTTTAATGAGTTCCCAAGTTTGCAAGTACAGAATCCCGTGCTTCAAATGCTCAGTAGTTCGAGAGTGGAAGTACAAACCTAGTCCTATTTTTCATTTCTTTTGCATTTGACAGTGTGCTTATGTCTTTTTGCTTGCTTTATGTAATGCCTTTTTCCCTTTCTTTCAAATAATGCGGCCATTTTTATCTTCTTACTCATATTTTTAGTCGATGATAATATTTTTGAGTGCTTCAAATCATCGGTTCATACATTCTGAATTATTTATTTCCTCATTCGGAGGTGTTCTCTATACCATGTTTCGCGCTCTTAATTTATTATTCATTGTCGTTCATTTGTTTACCATAGTATTGATGCCTACTCTAGTTATAGGACTATGCTTTCTCTTTCTTATAGATTACCAATTACAGCCAAGTTTGTTGTCTTCATTACATAGCCTATTTTGGTAAAAAAAACGCCATCTCGGTTGAGCAACTATAGATTACCGGTTCTTTTATTATAGAAGAAATACAAGCTAATTAAGTTCTTGCTTTTCTGAGTCTTGGAGGTAGTAGTTACATGCAACCGCCGAACTACCCTTTAATAAGATGAAAAATTTAAAATTTTTAGTTAAATTTCCAATTCCCCCCTACCCATAACTTACCTATCCTTGTAAATCAATTTTACACTTCTACCTTGTACAGAAACTAGGATTTTTATTTCATTTTACATCATCAGAGTTCTAATCTGCAACGCTTCTAAAAGATTATATAGACTATACAAAAACGACACATACACGCTTACCTAGGCGCCTAAAAGGCCTCGAAATCCATGCCATAGGGGAGACGCACAACTCACATGGACATCGTCCTTGAGTTTCTTCTCGGTTTGCGCACATCGCTTTGATTTAAGTAATCAAAACACTTCACTTTAATTAGCTAAAGCAAAGGTTTGATAAAATCATTTGACTCAAATAAAAGACAAACTTTAACCCTTATTTAAATTACATTGAACTTATTACAATAATTACAACGATAATGAAAACGATTAGCAATAGCAATTGAAACAAACCGCAATAAGTAACAAAATCAAAGATATAAAAATAACCAATAAAAGGCCACTTGGTCGAGACACCTACACAGACCACACGGTCTAAAAGGGGTCAATAATCGACTATTCTAATCATCGAATTTCATAGAGCCGATCTTAAGCACATCATTTTAAATAAATCAATTTAAATCTTTTATGTGAAAGTTCATGTATAACCTACTGAGTGACTAATTCATTTATTTCATTTTTTACAAACTAAATTAGATCAAGGTACAATTAAACTTGCAATATACAAAATGATCAAAGCAAATCGAAGCACATCATGCGTACATATTTGAGGTCCGATATAACACCAAATTAAGAGATACGTTGACAGGGAAGAGGATCAAAAGACCGGTACCCATGTGCCGATATTACACTTCCACTTTATTTCTATGACAAATTTGATTTAATCAATCACATGTTTATTATTTCATAATAAAACGCCACAATCAACATGTGAAATCAAATAGACTAATTATTTTATAATTAGACATGCAAAATACGGATTAATTTTTACACACAAAAAAACGACATGTAACATGTGATTTAACATAATTATATCATAATTAATTAAATCAAATAACTAACATGACAATAATCACAATTTAAATGAAAAAATGGTTTCTACATGATTTTATATGCAACATAAATTAATTTCATTAATTTATCCATCAAGTCCAATTAAACTTACAATTATACAATTTAAATCGAATTAGTTCAAATTATTTCATAATTTAAACTAACGTAAATCTAACATACTAATACTCATATTCAAGATTAAAACATGAAATTAATTCATAAAAAAATTAATAATAATCTCATTCTAATTAATTTACAATATTTATTTCATGTTTAAACGCAATCAAACATAATAAAACCAAACAATATCTAACTAAACATGTGAATTACTAATTAACATGAGACATTAGTCATAACAACAATTAACCATCAACAAATTCATTAATCATCATATCATACATTAATAAAGAATATCAACATCAATTAAAGCCATAAAAGACCATAAAGGAAGAAATGAGTGTTTTTACAACCTCAACTTACATGTACTTCGGACAATGCTCAAGATCGTTGGATGCAAGCGTTACTGGAGGGTATGTCTTCGACTATTTTCAAATTCAAATAAAAATGATTAAATATTTTATCTTTTAATCAAAATAAACAAACAATTTTCAAACAAATACGGAGTAACAAACAGGACTTCCCAGTTTCGACCCTTAAACGCATCTTTTCCAATCAACGCTACAACTTCGTTTCATACTCAAATTAAATTTCGTTCCTAAAGATGTTTTAGAATCGTGAGACTCCAAAGTTTTATTTTTATAAAAAATGAATTAAAAACGACTCCAAAACAAAGAAATATGAATGCGAGCAGAAGCAGCTCGCAATGCGAGAAAATACGAACAAAAGAGAAAACTAATGCTCTAGTTGTTGTCTAATCCTTTGTATGAAACTAGTATAGATCCCGTCTAAGGCATGCACGGTACGGTGTTTACAGAGTTTTACGTTTTAATGAATTATTATTATTAGATAGGTTATAAACTGACAATTTATTATTTATAAAGTTTCTCATCTTTATATTTGATTTAAGAAAAAAAATAAAACAATAATTTATTTAGTAATGAGATAAAATGTGTATTTTAATAAAAAAAATATTTCTTTAAGATATTGTTTTATATTTCCTTCATTTCCTTTTATCTTCGCATTTCATCAATAAAATACTTCTCGCATATAATAATGAAATGAAAAGATAAATAAAAATGGAGGAAGTAAAACTTTTTAAGTAACATATCTTTAGTTACGACTTATTTTATAAAAAACGAATTTTTTATCACCAAAAAAGCTAGAGCTAAATGTTCAGTAGGAAATTATATCAAAATAGGAAAGCAAATAAAAGATCATACTCCCTCCTATTTCATCTATTCTTCCCTATTTTCTTAATTGTCTATTCAAGTTTTCTTCCCTATTTTCTTTTTTGGATTGCTTTGTGTGGTCCATATTGAATTGTATGTGGGGTAGTCTATTTTGTGTGGCCTAAATTGATTTTCTTATTCCTTGTACAAAAAGCAAAGGGGAAGAATACATAAAATAAGAGGGAGTATTAAAATAGAAAAAGTGTTTTAGGCGGGAAAAGTTTGAGCTTTTCCTATTCTTTTAGTATATAGGGGATTTGAAACTTATTTTTGGATGTGAAGAGGAATATTTTGAAGGTTTATGACGTGGTATTTAATGGTGGTTTTTCTTCGTTTTGCGCTGGTGTCGTGTATGGTGATGATGATGATTGTATATGTTGTTATTGACTATTGTTAGGGTTTTGACTATGTTCGATTCTTATGCGGTTGGTATGTCTTAAATATCTCATCTTTAAGGTTATTTCAAGGATATGGACAAGTTTATGGCATCAAATCAAAAGTTGAGGTAGTTTGGGAAAGTATATGGTGAAGGGATTGTTTTTGGTTTTTTTGGTAAAATATGGGCAACTGTTTGGGAGGTGTTAGGTGTGACAACCCTCGCGATAGTGGAAATAAAACATAACAAGTCATGCAATTTAAATAGAGCAAAATACGATATTTTAAAAACTTTTTACATGCTAAGAGTAAAGAACGAGGAGTGTTAAACGATTACAAATCAAAGTAGAAGAACTACAGTGAGACATAGTCTCTCAAAACGTAGTCAAGCATAAAAGTTATTTGGTAAACTAGCTAAGAACGTTTATGGGTGAATCGTCAAGTCCAATGCTCGCTAGCTCACACCCGAATCCAAAAACAAGAAAAGATCTATCCAAGCAACCTGTTCATTCATGAAAACATGAACGCCACAGTCAGTGGGGAGTAACTCCGGGTACTTCCAGCCATATCACATCAAAACGTACATAAACAAGCAGATAATCATGTAAACGTATATATATCATGCCGGATATGAGAATAACATTAGGATAATAGCAATATATGAGTAAATAAAACCATCATTCATCATCATCATACGATACAAGACTCGGGGAAGACTCCCCTTGGCAACTATATAGAACACTAAGGGCTTGCATCTCACCATTAGCGACATACGCTTGAGAAGGTTTGGGACTCGACATACAAACCAATCACAGGCATCCAAATCAATCAAGCATTCAATCCATCATATGATCAAATATAAGCATACACACTCTCACGGTAAATGACACGCACTAGCATCATGTACAAGTAGCAATACAAGTCAATGGAAGTCCACTGGATAAGGCGTTTCCCTGAACCGCATACGATAAGGCGTTTCGTATACTCATGACCTAGACAAACATGTCCACGGGGTAAGGCGTTCCCCTGAACCGTGTACGATAAGGCGTTTCGTACACATGAGACTCTATTCCTCCCGGTAGGACGACGGTAATAAATACGGTCCTAGTCTAAACCTGGCCAGACTCTCGGTTTATGGCATTTCCCGATTTGACATGTGGTATGACGTTCCACATCCAAGATTCGATCACACAAAGGACGTCGAGTACCCTAAATTCGGCTAAACCACACGAAAGAGGCGGAAAGAGATCTATAGTCAAAAGTCAAGCTAGTACGCTACATGCAATGGCACCACCTCGCAAGGATACAACATTTGACGACCGGGTCGATCAACGCATTGCGTTCACCTCTTAACAACGTCGTCATATCCCCACTAAAACATGAACACAAGCATCGAGGATACACCCTATCGCTCCGACATTCCAGCCTAACGAGGATAAGGTGTAGCCGGGAAATGAGAGTTCATAGCACTCAACAAGTAGTGCTCAAATCAAAACATAAGGTAGAACCGACTCAAGAGGGGACATATCAAAAACCGTCACAAAACATGTGATATAAGCATGTGAGATATCATATATTCTAAACATGAATATTTAATGTTATTACGTAAGTTTATACGATAAACAAACCATACAAACTATTACATGTGAAGTCATATGGAAAAGAAATGAGAATAAGCTACATGGGGTGCCAGCCGGTCAAGGGGACCGGCCGCCGGCTACCCGGCTGGCACTACAACAACACGAAACAACTCAATAAAAATACAGGGGATCCCCAGCCGGTGGGTGTGACCGGCCGCCGGCTACCCGACTGGGGACGCATGCCAAATGAGAAGAAAGAAGGAAAACTGGGGAAGGGGGAGTCTCAGCCGGTCGACCGGCTGCCGGGTGGCCGGCTGGGACTCGCATGCTATCAAAAGTTAACAAATTCACAAGGGGTTCCCAGCTACTCGGCTGACCGGCGGCCGGTCGGCCGGCTAGGACTTACGCATCATCAAAACCACGAATTAACCATTTGACTTTAGACACGTCCCCAGCCGGTCGGCTGACCGGTTGTCGGTCGACCGGCTGGGGCTACAAAACACGGGATTTCAGCAACAACAACAACCAATCCAAATTCCATGGTTACTTATCCAATTCCAACAACATTTACTAGCATCAAACCACATTAAATGTACATTAATCATCACCAATCATTGAATAAACACGATTAAAGCAAACCCAACCATATTTAATGCCCAACACAAGTTCCAACATGTTAATTAAGCATAATTAACCACTTGAATACTACTTAACATATGATTAGTGGAAGAAAGCATGAAAGATGGAATTCACACATATGAAAGAGCAACAAACATGTTTCCTCATGAAATTCAAACAAAGATTGTATCTTTCTTTACTAAAACTACAATTAAAACATTAAAAACGTAAATTGATATTGAGTAACCCTTCACCGTTACCTTTTTGTGTCTTCAACAATCTTCTAGGTCTTTCTCCACGAGATAATAATCCTTGTCGGGGTCTTGAAGGTCTCCACCTACACAAGGACATAAAGGATGAATAAAATTCACCTTTGAGAAAGATGGAAAAATTGAAAATGAGAAAGATGGTAACTTTATTACCACACAAGGTAGAGGAGGATAAGATAGGAAGATTAGACTAAAATTCAAGAGATTTGAGTGAGGAATGAGTGAGTTGTGTGAAGCTTGGGTTATTCAATAATGGTGGTTATGGAGGTTAGGGTTTTTGGGAGTTTGGTGAGGGAGAAGAAGAGGAAACGTTGCTGAGATTTGTGAGTGGAGAAGTGAGTATAAGATGGGCCAGGTAGTGAGTGAGTGGAGAATGGGGAAAGGCCCAAAATGTGACGTAAGGCGTGTCTGACCCGAAAATCCGAGTAGAGTCCGAATACGGACTCAGATTTGCTAAGATGGACACGGAAAACTAAGTTATATTCTAAATCTAAAATTATGCTAATTAATATTAATATAATATTATTAAATTATATCGGCTAAGATTACGGGTGTTACATTAGGAGATAGGAATATTGGGGAGTAAGGCATGAATACTAGGGATAGGTGTTGGGAATGAATGTGGGTCATGGGTTGCGGGTATTATGGTCGAAAAAGACAGGTTTCCATGCTCTGTTTTGAGCAAGAAAACAGGGGCGGCTAGATGCGTTTTTGAAGAATGTTTGAGGACGTTTTTGGTCACGGGTTGGAGGTGGGTTAAGGGTTTGGTAAATGGGATACATGTGGTGAGTTATTTGGGTTAAATAAGAGTCAGGTTTGAGTTGCCAAAAACAGGGACGCGCAAGCATGTATGGGTGACATGCTATTTTATACCTAGTTTTTACTCCCAAATTAGCCCCATTTTGCATCTCATATAGGCTAATCAACGTCATTTATCGTGTAAATTGCTTGCTATTCGTTACTACTTGCCATTTTTCCTTATATGTCTTGGGCCCTTCTACTTGCTTCATATTCGATATGGTCTTTATATGCTAAGTAAGTTTGATAATCACCCTTTTGTTTAATCTTAATACTTAGCATGGATGAGATCTTAAGAATTCTGAAATTTCAAATCTGTTGAAAATCGTTATAGAAGTCTTCAGTGGTATCAGAGCGAAATTGTATAGTTAAGTATTAGATTAAAAGGTTTCACCTTTAGATATAATTGTTGTATCTATGGGATTGTTCTAGTATAGTTAGATTGGGGTTTTCTAAACTTGAATTAGTTCGATCATATGCAATTGTTGTATGTTGTTAAATATTAAATTTAGGGTTGTATCATGTATAACATTTTATTGTATCGTAATATTTGATATTATGATGAATTCCTTTAATTCGATTAGAAAACCCTAATTTAATTATTTAAGAAAACCCCTAATTTGTTGGTTACAAACCTAATTTTAAGATTGTCTTAAAAACTTAATGTGATTGGATCTACTTAGATTAGTTATGTAACAAACCCTAATTTGATTAGGTGATTAAATTTTTTAATTGCGTTTGTAATGTTTTAATTTGATTAAAGAAAAATTACTGTTCACGCGTCACTATTCACGCGGTACGGTTCACACTCGTTTTCGCAAAGTTACTCTTCACCAGTTTCGATTGTCGGATTTTGGCTTAAAAATAGTGTTTTACGAGTGTAAACAGCGTTCTAAACAAGACAACATTGAATGTCCGTGTTTTTAAGCCAAATTCGGTTGTCTTCATAGACTTTGAAGTCCTTTTTGGTTAAAAAATTATGATTTTTGATTTTTCATAATTCTTTTTGGGATTTAATAAATTTTATTGGTTGATTGTTACAAGGGTTGTATTGATTTATGTTTGAATCT
This sequence comes from Heliosperma pusillum, assembly GCA_022085475.1. Classification (NCBI taxonomy): domain Eukaryota; kingdom Viridiplantae; phylum Streptophyta; class Magnoliopsida; order Caryophyllales; family Caryophyllaceae; genus Heliosperma; species Heliosperma pusillum. The sequence goes on from JAIUZE010000489.1 coordinate 9,771, forward strand.
TTATTTTTTGTATACATACCCGGTATGATAAGATCATCTACCTAAGTTATTACGTTTTTGCTTAAGATGCCCAAAAACTACAATTTTGAATTGTTCACGATTATGAATTATTTTTGGAGCTCTTAACATGACTTTTTTCTAATTTACAAATGCTTGTATATTACATTTGTGTAATGTGATGTTTAAGAATTAAGTAAAGCTTTGTGTGTAAATTTGAACGGCTAGATTCCCTTATACCTTTTTTCTAAGAGAACTAGCGTCATGTTTAGGACCTTTGTCATTTTTGACTCTATCTTCCCTCTTTCAAAATATTAAGTAATGCCCTTCCAAATTAACGACTGTAAAAATTTATATAGTTGGAAGTATTGTCTGCCAAAGTAAAGTACTGACTCCTTCTATGTAAATTGAACATGTGAGTAACAGTTACCCACACGTGAGATTTGCTCGACTTAACAAAGTTATCAAAATAGTTTTGGACTTTGGGAAATAGTCAAGTCACATAAGATGTTATATGACGACTAAGAGTCGCATCTGATACGATTGCCATTTGATGGCTACCTTGATATATGTAGTTTGGGCGATGAGCCAAAGCTCAATCAAGCTATATATGATTAGGGATCCTAGAATACTGTGCACATACGAGGGTTATGTGTGTTACGAGGGTTATGTGTGTAGTGATTCTATCTTACAATTGTCTAAGAATGTCGTGCAAATTGTGTGTCTTAAATTGATTAAGATAATCACATTTTATTAATATATCGATTTAGTGTTGCATATGTTGATTGTTGTAATTTGTCATCGTTGTCATTTTCTCAAATGATTTTAAATCGTTCAAGTTAATAGATTGGTTTCTTTGAGAATTGTTCTCAATTCTGCCAGGTGAAATTTACCTTCAAAAGAATTTTTTTACCAAGTCATATTCAATGCTAATTTATAGTTTAAACTATCTATATAACGAAAGTCATAAAGATGACAATTCGTACCGTATATGTCAATTGTCTAATATAATGGAATTGTTCCCGCTTAGTGAGAAAAATATGTGGGATGATCTAGTTACTTCGTTCATCATTATTTTGACGTAATTATATTGGTAATTTGAAGTAATTGGGTATCCCTTTTATCAAAGGATGATGACTGAAATTGTTCAGTTATATTTGAAGTTATAGTCAATTAATTAAGAATTAGGCACGTAACTTAAACAAATGTCACACTTAGTGACATAAGATGATGAAGACAATTGAGTCTTGTATCAAGAAGATTCAATTACTAATGTTCTTTGAGTTCATTAGAAAAGAGGCTTTAAGATATGAGCTTAGACACTGATAATGGCAAAGGAAAGGACAATCATTGTCAAGTCCTACCTGAAGATCAATGTCTATAGGTAGAAAAATCTTTTAGTAATTACAGTCATTATTGTAATGAAAAATAACATTGGAAATGTAGCTCATAGAAATGTCTCGGATATCTACTATAAGGTATAAGATACCAAAGATGGTATTTACATTATGAATGTAATGACTTGTGATAGTAGGACAATGGTAAGGAATGTAATAAATCTATGTGTATGATGAACAAATGTTGTTGCATTATGCGTATAATTTATTCATTTGAACGTTATATTGTTCAAAACTAGATTTTAATAAAATTTATTCATACAAATGTCATTAGCAGAATGTTAATTCTTTTCATATTTTGACATAAATTGAATTAAAGTTTTATAAAGAACAAATGTTGTTCTCTTTCTAGTCAGTTTTGTTCAATCTAATTTATAACATGAAATACAAAGGGTTCAAGTCTTATGACTCAAGTTTCATGCGCTTACAACATTGTCTTTTGAGCCATGAAACGAGAAATATGTGTAGTTATTCCACGATGATGGATTTCTAGGCCTTATTAAGTTGGATCAATAAAGGCAAGTGAATTTTGTTTTGATGGTAAAAGGTCTTTAATGTGCTCTAACTAATTGTAATAAGAGGGCAACAACCTAGTTTGATCACGCATATTCAGATATGTGTGGGTTGAATAAGTCGTGTTGCTAAAGAATGAGATTATAATACTTCATTATAATTACTATTTCCAGTAATTATGCATATGTTCATACGATGAACATAAAGTCTGATTCTTTTAAAAGGTTTCAAATAGACTCAGATTGAAGTAAGAGATCAACTTAGCAAGTCGATCAATATCGTTCGATTTGATCGGAATGAGGAAGCTTAAACCAAGTGTTTATGATCATCATAATAGTAATGAAATTGTTTCACTATACTAATCTTAACGTGGTTGTGTAAGTTTCATTATAAGAATATTAGAGAAACTTTGTTTTCTTTAAAGGACATCACCAACTAAGTTAGCTTGAGATCTTTTGGGAATGTCCCAGAGATATAACCATGCGGGTTCGCCCCAAATAGGAAATATCATACTATTTCACTACTACAAATTCAGGCAATAACAACGCCCCATCAACAACGCTTATTCACGAACATTAAGAAAAACCGTTGTCGAATGGATTATTATTTTTCCACGGAATTTTATTAAAACTAATAACAACGGTATTAATTTTTCGTCCGTTGTTATTAGTTTTAACAACGGGTCAAAATAAAATAACCGTTGTAAATATATAAACTAATAACAACAGTTTACTCTATATCAGTTGTTATTAATTTGGCGCAAAATGAGGAAAAGTAATAACAACGGTCACGAACAAACCCGCTGTTATAATGTGTTATTAATTTGGCGCAAAATTTGGCGTTAATTAATAACAACGGTATTATTTTGTTGTACGTTGTTGTTAGTTCTAACAACGGTTAGAACTTTGTTAACCGTTGTAAATAAATAAACTAATAACAACAGTTTCCTATGAATAATAACCGTTGTCAATATTTGTTAATAACAACACTAATAATACTGTACTGCAACACAAAAACACAAACACAAAGCGATTATACTGCAACACAAAATCCACAAACACTAAGACATACTCCCTGATCGTCTCTCAGTCATCATCTCCGTCTGCTATTTCTTATTAATCAGGTATTATTTTTATTAGTTTTGCTGAATTGTTCAATTCTAATAATTTTGCTTTATTGATTTCCTGAATTTCGTTTATTTGTGAATTAGTTGCCTTATACATTGCATTTTCTGAATTAGTTGGCTTATTATTGAATTAGTTTTAATTAGTTGGATTTTCTGAATTACTTGGCTTACTATATATACTACGAATGTAGATAAATGACTCGAACTTGGATGAATGCTGCGAATATGAGTGACCCAAACTATAAGGATGGTTTAGCTGAATTTTATGAAGTCGTTGCGAACAATTTGAATGGTTCTTCTAGTATTCCATGCCCTTGTGAAAGATGTGGTAATATTAGGTATATGGCTATTCCGGACGTTAAAATTCACCTAGAAAAGTATAGTTTTAGTCGATCCTATACCCGTTGGATTTTTCATGGGGAATCATTAGAGGAAGAGAATAATTTTGAAGAAGATGATCTTGAGGTATACGAAAGGATAACTGATGATCCCGAGTTTGCCGAGTATGTTGAGTTGGAAGCAGACAAGTTGAATGTTGGGTCTACAGATAATGAAGAAAAAGATGATGAATCAAATGCTTTTGAAGATAACAACATTAATTTGGATGACCTTGACAACATGTATGAGAAGTTGTGTGAGTCTGAAGCGCCTCTGTACCCTGGTTGTAAGTACACAAAGATGTCGGCTGTGGTGAAGTTGTATAATATCAAGGGGGCAAATGGGGTTAGTGACACGTGTTTCACTAGTTTATTAGCCTTGATAAACGACATGCTTCCAGATGGTAATGTTCTTCCCGTTAAGACATATGAGGCTAAAAAACTAATTAGAGGGGTGGGTATGAAATATGAGAAAATACATGCATGTCCAAATGACTGCGTATTGTATCGAAAATTATATCAAAACTTAACCAATTGTCCGGTTTGTTTTGTGTGGCGTTATAAGGATAAGGAAGGGATCCCGGCTAAGGTGTTATGGTATTTTCCAGTGATACCAAGATTCATAAGGATGTTTGCGAATAACAATGATTCAAAAATGTTAACTTGGCATGAAACTGGAAGAATAAATGATGGGAAGCTAAGACACCCGGCAGATGGTATGCAATGGAAATCGTTCGACGCTAAGTATCCCGAGTTCGGCATTGAACCTAGAAACTTACGTCTAGCGCTGTCCACTGATGGAATGAACCCACATGGAAACATGAGTACCCAACATAGTACTTGGCCAGTAGTGTTGGCAATATATAACTTACCTCCATATGTGTGCATGAAAAGAAAGTACTTGATGTTGTCGTTGTTAATTTCCGGCCCTAAACAACCTGGAAATAATATAGATGTCTATTTGGAACCTCTTTTAGATGATTTGCGAATTTTGTGGGATAGTGGGATAGAAGTATTTGATGCATATAAGAATGAAACTTTCAATTTGAGAGCGATGTTATTGTGTACAATAACCGACTATCCGGCTTATGGCGACCTTTCTGGGCATACGGTGCATGGGAAAGAGGCATGTCCATTGTGTGGGGAGGATATCGAGTCTGAATACTTGAAGTGTTCTCATAAGTATGTGTATTTGGGAAATAGGAGGGGCTTGGATCCTGACCATTGTTATCGCAAGCAGCAGAAAGCATTTAATGGACGTCAAGAACATCGTCAACCTCCTAGAATTTTGAGTGGGCATGAAGTTTATCAGAAAGTAAAGCATATTGAGATAAAATATGGGAAGAAGAACGGCTCTAAATTGTCTACTCGTGGGTATAAGAAAAGATCCATATTTTTTGATAAACTTCCATATTGGCCTGACCTGGAGGTCAGGCATTGCCTCGATTTCATGCACATTGAGAAAAATGTCTGTGATAATATTATCAATACCCTCCTGAATGTTCCCGGTAAAACAAAGGATAACGCCGCAGCTAGGGAAGATATGCAAATGATGGGTATTAGGCTAGAGTTGGCACCACAGAAGAGAGGTAATGGTACATTTTTACCGCCAGCAGCTTATACCCTTTCACGGAATGAGAAAAAAGAGTTTTGTGCATGCTTGAATGGAATTAAAGTGCCACATGGTTATTCGTCCAACATCAAAAGCCTTGTGTCGATTCAAGACCTAAAACTCACCGGGTTAAAGTCACATGATTGCCACACTTTGATGCAACAATTACTATCCGTGGCTATTCGTTCCATTTTACCTGAAAAGGTACGATATGCTATTACCAGATTCTGTCTCTTCTTCCAGTCCATATGCGATAAAGTCATCGATCCCGATGATGCGGATTCATTGCAGGACCTCGTTGTCACCTCTCTTTGTCATTTTGAAATGTATTTTCCACCCTCTCTCTTCACTATCATGATTCACCTGACCACTCACTTGGTTAGGGAGATTTTGTACCTTGGGCCCGTGTACTTGAGATACCAGTATCCTTTCGAAAGATTGATGAAAGTGTACAAGGACTATACATCTAATCGGTATCGTCCAGAAGGTTGTATTGCTGAACGTGCTATATTAGACGAAGCTCTTGCATATTGTTACGCTCATCTCTCCCCTGAGGAGTTAATTGGCGTTCCAAAGAATCGTCATAGTGACTGGATGACCGGAAAAGGTATTAGGGGCCGGGTTGAAAAAATTGTGGCACGTGACATGTTACATTTAGCACATACGTATGTGCTAAACAACGAAGATGAGGTGCAACCTTATATTCAACAACACAAAGATGAGCTCAAATACGATCACCCAAACAAGAGCGAGATGTGGATTGCAAACGAGCATAAGAAGACGTTTGGAGAGTGGTTTAGGAATATTGTCTTGGAGTATAAGAATTTGTATGGTGATGACATCTCTCCTAGGTTACTACGTCTTGGGTTAGGTCCAAATGCCAGGGCCACTTTTTTCAGCGGTTTTGCTATTAATGGTTATACTTTTTACACCCGCGAGCAAGATGAGTTGAGCACAATGCAAAATAGTGGTGTGAGTTCTGAATTTGAGGCAATGCACTTTGCTACTTCAAAAGATAAAAACCCTATTTGGGGAAAATGCCTTTATTATGGTGTTATTCAAGAAATATTGATATTAGATTACATTGATTTCACAATACCTCTGTTTCGATGTAACTGGGTTGATAACAACAACAATTGTGTTCGAAAGGATAAAATGGGATTTACGTTGGTCAATTTGGATAAGGTTGGCAATAATAAGGATGATCCTTTCATAATGGCATCCCAAGCTAAACAAGTGTTCTATGTCACCGATCCTATGGATAAGAAGTGGTCTGTTGTACTATCTATAAGGAGTAGACGGGGTGCACCCGATAATGGTGGGGATAATGATCAGGATGTCGTGTTTGAGGGAATGGATCACTCTTCCACTGTATCTTATTTCGACAATGTTGACACTGATCATGATAACATTGAAAGCATCTATATGCGTGATGATCATGGTGAAGGTATTTGGGTTAACGAAGAAACTATGTCGGGCAAGAAACGTCCCAGATCCTGAGGTGGTTTATAATGTGAGGTATTAGCTTATATATTTGATTTTTTTAAAAATTTAAATAACTATATATCTTCCTTTTAGTTTCTGTTATTTTTTAAATAACTATCTTTCTGATTTTTTTAAAAATAACTTAGGAACGACATAGTTAATATAAACATAAAGCACTGATACTTTATTTTACCGAACAGATTTGCATTTAGGAACTTAGGAACTACTACATATAAAACCATAGCGGAAATCTTACATACAAGACCACATGCCCTCCCATCCTATTACACTGCTATTATGATAGGCGGATACAGACACACACACAATTTGACACTCAACATCTAACACAGGACGTTGCTTGGAATTTTTAGGTGTACATTGCTTGGAAAACAGCCACAACCTAGTTGTAGGCATCAACGATTTCTTAATTGGCCGACTGCTGACCATTCAAGATGGTCGGATACGACACGTGGAAATAGTCCACGGTATTCTTCAGAAGCCCGGCGTCCTCGTTTGTGGCTACCCAGTGGTATGGTTCGACTGTTTATCTATTCGGAGCAACCCTGTCGGTCTTACCATGGCCTCTGAGTTGAAATATATTGCCAAGCTTAAATGCTGATTCTGCATCTGCAAGTGATGTTCCAAACTAAATGAGTAGTATCCCTTTGAATCTCCAAGGCGCCCATTGTGCCTTAATTCTGCTGACCGAGTATCCCAGCTCAATAAGCTTATTCCTCAAAGGAGTAAAGCTTTTGGCAACAAATTTTCCATTGTCCATATGGCCTGGGACATTCATTAGGACACAGTGATATGGACGAGCAACATTTTGAGTCATTTCCAAAATAGATAAGTAATTTGATGATTTTGGTTTGGTTTATTTGCAGTGAGTATTGAGTATGAGTTAATTATGAGCTCTTTTCTGAATTTATAGCAAGTTCAAGATGTGTAGTCATTCAGTGTATTGTCTTTAGCTTTTGTTAGCTTTGGTCATTGTTGAAGATTCCCAAATTATTTAGCTTTTGGTCATTCAGTATACAGTCTCCATGTTTTGGTTTCCGCTGATTATTTTTGCAGTATATAGTGCTTATGCTGTTGCTGTTTCTGTTGTTACAGTTGTAATTAAAAAAAATAGAGTTAAGCAATAACAACGGGTTTACTGAATATACCCGTTGTTATTACATACAACAACGGTTATTGAATAATGAACCGTTGTCATTGTCTTGATTATACTTTTAATATTCGCGCAAAATATATAACAACGGGTAGACTTTAACCGTAGTCATTACTCTATCACAACGGTGCTTTTATAATAACCGTTGTCAATATTTATTAATAAAGAAGAAAAGAAAATAAAAACACACAACACTAATAATACTGTACTGCAACACAGAAACACAAACACAAAGCGATCATACTGCAACACAAAACCACAAACACTAAGACATACTCCCTGATCGTCTCTCTGTCATCATCTCCGTATGCTATTTCTTATTAATCAGGTATTATTTTTATTAATTATTTCTTATTAAGATTTATTGAATGTTGTTTATTATTGAATTTGTGAATTAGTTGGCTTATAATTTTGCTGAATTGTTCAGTTCTAATTTTGCTTAGCTTTATTGATTGAATAGATTTGAATTGAATTTGTGAATTAGTTTTAACCTAATATTTGGTTTAATTACTTCATTATTAAGTCAAACAACAATTAACGTATCAACATTAATATTATTAAATAAGTTCAAACGGCGCCACAGACAAACGGCGCCAAAACAACCAAACAACAACAAATTAAATTAAGTCAGGGTAAATCTCCCGGATAGCTGCCACCGCTAGAGCATATGCATCAATCGGCTCAGCCTCGGCCAGAACCATCCCTTCGTACTGCTCTCCCTGGGTCACTTCAATGAAGTCAACCTCATTTGGGAAACGGTGACGGTCATGTCGGGAAGCCACCCATAGATATGGCCCAGGCTGGTGGTCCGTGCTCTCAATCCAATCTTTTCGCCCATGCCCTGCCTTGTCAAACATTCTTGCCAGTTTGAATGCGGACGCCCGATGAGCATCGGTCATTCCAAACTCAAAAACGAGTTCCGCTGTAAAGTACCTGCCATGCCAATTTGGCCTCATCTTCTTGATTAAGTAGCCATTTCGAATAAGCGTATCTCGGAGTTTCTTGTAGCTTTTACACACAACGTAGCCACCCTCAATATGAGCAGGCATTTGGACCATGATGCAAGCATATGGTTTAGTAAACGTTTCAGACATTTTGTATGGTTGATGTTAGTATTTTGGGGAATGCAAAGATGTTAGTATTTTGTAGTTGGGAAATTTTGTATGGTTGATAGCCTTGTATTGAGGCTGTACTTATAGAGAGTTATTGATTGGAGTTATTGATTCAGACATTAATTGAGTCACATGCATTGATTCACATGCATTTACATTTCCCAAAACCAGTATACATTCACATGCAGTTATTTATTGAGTCAATGTGTGAATGTATGTATATATGTTTCCTATGCAGTCAATGCAGTTAATGTGGTTATATGCAGTTACTGTAATGCAATCTCATTAATCTCTTTCATTGAATACAACCGTTGTTACTACTTTCCACAACGATTATAAACAAAGGACCCGTTGTCATTGTCTTTATTTGGATTTTCATATTGGCGCAAATAGGGTGAAAATATATAACAACGGGTTTGTCGCAACCGTTGTCATTACTCTATCACAACGGTTGTAGTCAGTAAACCGTTGTGGAAAGTAATAACAACGGTTGTATTAAGTAATAACCGTTGTTATTTCTCAATATTATTATTTTTTTAATTAAAAGATATTGCATTACAGTCCAAACCCGTGAATAAACAACAGCAGAACAACTGTAACAGCAGAAACAACAACATCATAAGCATGACCATTGTATACTGAATGACCACATAACCCCTCTATAAATATATCCTCAAAACCCCTCCTTTAAATATTACATAACCCTAATTAATTACTCCAAAAATTAACATCATCAATGCCAGCAGTTAACCTTCTCAACAATGAGACGACCCTTACAAAATTGATTGCAGATGAGGAGGAGGCTCTTGCCGTACTTCCCGCCGATCATCACCCATTGATTAAAGCATCCCTTGAACATCAAAGGGATTATTGGATTAAGAGGCTTGAAGCAGTCCGACTTGTCAACCAAGCGTCGTCATCATCATCGTCCTCTGGCTACCCTCGTCGGCTTGATACTCGCAGGTTGGATGCCGCAAGAGATATGTTGAGTTGTACCCGTCCTACCTTATCTCCACATGCAAGACGTGTACTTGCATGCATTGAATCTGTTATTGCAAAATACGAGGTTAATGATCCGGAAGTCATCAGTATTATCAATATTGTTCCGAATTGTTGGTGGCAGTGTGAGAAAAGCTTTTTACTCTTAACCGGAATTGTTCTGGATTATTTAAAATATTTATTTATTTTTTGTCGGATGAATGTAATGTACTGTAATATAAAATCTAGGTTATTCCTAATGAAATAATCAATGAGAAAGAATGTTGTTTAAAGTGTTTCAATTGATATGATTAATTCCGTTGATGTTTAATCTTTTGATATTTGATCAATAGCGATAATCTATTATATATAAAAGAGGAAACATTTGAAGGCCTCCTATTGGTTAATGAGCTTAATGGAACAAAAAAGCAATGGGCCCCACACAAGTTGAAAAAGAAAATGACCCGATTCGAGAATCACCCGATCCATATTATATTGTTCCGAAATCACCTGATCCGAAACCACCTGATCCGAAACCACCTGATCCGAAACCACCTGATCCGTATTATCAATATTATATTGTTCCGAAATCATCAATATTATATTGTTCCGAAATCACCTGATCCGAAACCACCTGATGACCCGTAACCCCGACCCAAAAGCGATCGACCCGAAGTAGTGGATTGCCCGATCCGTAACCGGCCACCCGAACAGAAAATGAACCGATTCAAATGACCCGAAGTTACATACCCAATAATCGCTTAATTAATAGTTATTTTGAAGTCACGCACGCACGCATACTAATATATATATTACATTAGTTTGATCTAATTAAAAGTGATCCGACCCGAAAATGATACTTAATAATCACGCACTCGAATAATAAATAAAGATTTCTATCGAATTAAATTAAATAACCCGACCTAGCTAGCTAGCTAATTAATTTCGGGTCGGATCAGTTTCAGGTTAGTGATGCGTGATTATAATAACCAGTACCTGAAAACGAAAATGACCCGATTCGAGAATCACCCCATCCAAAATGATACTTAATATATATAACCTCATCCGCTTGACCCGGAAATGATCGACAACCCGCCCAATTATTAACATTCCCGAAACAGACACGAAAGCCGAAAGGACCCTCCCCGACCCAAACTAACCAGATAAAGTTACAAACCCGCCGAATCTAACCCGATCGGAATCTGACCTTAACCCGATCCGATTGACCCGACCCGTTTGCCAACGTACCTTGCTAATTAAACGTAACTTATTCCTATATTATATATATATATATATATATATATATATATAGAGGTAGGTTCAAATGAGTCTATCCCTTCCTTTTGAGTCCTTGAGTCCCCATCTCAACCCTTAGATTAAGAGGATGAATGGCTAGGATTAAAACAAAATGGAGGGTCAAGATTGTGAGACACACACAATCCATTTTCTTCAAACCCTAGTACTTATACCCTTTATTCACACAATTTCTTTCATTCTCAAATTTTTCATTATCTTTCTACCTCCTTTCTCTCTCTAAACACCTCTCAAAAATAAAACCCAAAAAAATCCCCTCCTTCCCTCCCCACCACCGAGCCCCACCGGCCCCACCACCGGTCCCACCACCGGCCCCACCACCGCCGCTCCTCCACTGCCACATCCACGACCCCTTTTCTTACCCCACAACCTGCCGCCGCCACCTTCCACCCCACCGAACACCACCTCCTCTTCCCTACACCGCCACCGCCACCTTCACTGCCGCCCCACCGTCCTCCTCCTCCCTGCCTTTCTCCCCACCGTCCTCCTCCTCCCTGCCTTTCTCCTTCCGCGTGCCACCATCACCAGCCACCTGCCGTCAACCTTCCTCCTTCTCCTCCTCCTTCCGCCCCCTGCCATCTCCTCTCTTTTTTCTTTTTTTTTTTCTTTTCAGATTTGATTTCATCTTTAGTTCTCTTTTTTATTTTTTAAATTTTTTCTTCATAATCTGATATTTTTTTTTTATTGTTTCCTTGTTTTTTTTTATTTTGTTGGTGGTTGTTTTTTTTAATTTGCATCATCAAATTTATTTAATCTCGTTTTAGATCTGAAAAAAGGTTAAAAACTACCACTATTTCAAATCTCGTTTTTTATTTTTCAGATTTGTTATGTTTTTTTATTTTTTATTTCAAATCTATGTTTTATGTTAGATTCGTTTTTTACTAACCTTTTTTTTGTGTAACCTATTTGTTTTATATTTATTTATTCTTGTTTTTTTTTTTGTTGATTTTTATATTTTAGATCTTGTTTTTCTATTTTTTATTTATCTTTTTGATATAGTGTCGTTTCACCCCACATTTTCACCCCTTTTCATCTCGTTTTGTTTGCCTTTAACGCTCCCTAGGAGCGTTTCTACGTGTTTTACCTTCTTCTAGCATATTTCTTGCTTTTATCGTGCTTTTGTAGGTAAACCGTCAATTGGGGCGATTTCTACCTCCTTTTGATCAACAAAGAAGAAGGTGAATCATTCGGAGGACCCACGGCACACCTTGGGGGCCCCACATACCCTTGGGGGCCCTACTCGACGCGCCAAAGCCCTCCCGAGTCAAGGCAAGCGAAACCGAGAAGGAAACAACAAAGTCAAGCGAAGGAAGAAGGAGAATGACCATCTCACGGTCGTGAAATGCATCTCACGGTCGTGAGATGCATCTCACGGTCGTGAGATGCATCTCACGGTCGTGAGATGCATGCCCAAGAAGCTTGATTATCGTGGATTTGGTTTCACGGCCGTGAAACTCATCTCACGGTCGTGAAACCTATGTCACGGTCGTGAAATGAACTTCACGGTCGTGACTTATCAGTGAAACATGACCTTGCTCTGCCAACTCCTTCACGACCGTGAAATGGAGTTTCACGGTCGTGAGACGTCTTTCACGACCGTGAAACCCATTTCACGGTCGTGACTTTGTCAGTCCATGAAGCTTCTCGAGGCCCATCTTTCCTTCATTTTTGTAAACCTATATATAGACCCTCTTATGTAATTAAAGGGCACGAAACCCTAGATCTGAAACTTTCATATAATTAGTATTTAATCTTGTATTAATCTTTCTTAATTAAGCTAATTAGTCGGTTAATTAGTGATTTCGACTTGGTTTAGTGTATGAACTTGGGTTATATCCAAAGATTTGTGACGAAATCTTGGTATTTATATCAAAGTTCTAATCTTTCTCCAAGTTGGTATAATATCTCTACTTAATCTTGTTTTTAATTAAGTTTTCGTTTCAATTATTGTTATCTACTTATTGTTAATTAGAAAATGTTTAATGTTGTTGTTGGTTTCCTTATGCAATCTTTAGTAAATGTTGATTTGCTTTTGAATATGAGTGAGTAGTGATTTATCTAGGATTAGTGGGGGATAATGGGTTTTAATGAGGGTTAATCTTTGTTTGTCGGGTTAAATTGTTGATTAATTGTCTTTCTTCCAACTTTTGCATACCATATGTTTGATGAAATGCTTGCTTGACAATCTTGCATGATTCATGTTTATCGTACATTTCCGTAAGATCGATAGCCTCGGAATATGTTAGGATTTGCATATAGTTGGTGTATCGACCGTGTGTACGCGAGAGCTAGCTTGGTTCGGTATATGGGAGGGATTGTAAGTTCGAGAGTCTCAATCCACCGCGCCCAAGTTTGACTACCCATCAACTATGAACCCGACTCACTAGAACCCGAATTACCCATTTGAACCCATCAATCCTAGACCTTCCTTTTATTGATTCTTACTTGACTATCTTTCTCGTCTTAGACTTCTTTTGTCGTTTTTAATTGTTTTTAATTATTGTTACCTTAGTTTAGTCAACAAACCCAAACCCAATTACTTTGTGACTTGCAAGAGACTCTAGCCAACTTTAGATCATTTCTAAGCAACAACCGTCCCTGAGATCGACATCCCTACTTCACAACTATTTTCACTACATCAAAATGGCGCCGTTGCCGGGGACGGTGTATGTTTAATTTGATTGTTTTTAGTTTGCTTTAGTTTTTTGCCTCTTGTCTTGAGAAACCTCGTTTCTCAAGGCATTCTCACCGTTTACATTTAGTTTTCTTGTATGCCCAGGCGAGCTCCCCCAAAGAATCAACCTCCAATCGATCCCGAGATCGAAAGGACCTTTAGGAGACTTCGCAAAGTCTTCAAAACCGCAAGTAGAGGCTCTTCTTCAAACCCGATTATCACAACGGAGGAGCTTTTACCTTCAATTGAAGAAAGGGAAATTCGGGAAAGTAACGAGATAGATATTGAGCATCCAAGTGTAGAGAATTGGGAGGATATTGTGCCGATTGCGGAATTTGTGAATCCTTTTGGAATCCCACCAACCATCCCACAAGACATCCAACCACCCACTCTTCTAACAATGCCTAAATTCTCATCTCACTCCATTCCCACGGAGGATACTCTTCCAAACACCACCCCCGTACCACAAAATCTCACCGGAAATTTCATTGCTAAAACCGCTTTTATCCAATTGGTAGAGAGAAACCAATTTGGAGGTATGCCAAGTGAAGACCCTCATCTACACATGGAGACTTTTTGTGATTATTGTGATGCCGTTTCTCAAACGGGAGTGACTCAAGACCAAATCCGATGGGTCTTGTTTCCTTTCTCTCTTATTGGAGCGGCAAAACGATGGTTGAAGAGTCTTGACAAGGTCGCTCTAGGTATTGACTCATGGAAGAAGCTAGCTCTAGCTTTTTATCAAAAGTTCTATCCACCGGAAAAGACAAATATGTTGAGAGCTAAGATAACCGGGTTCAAGCAAAGGGATGAAGAGTCACTCTATGAAGCTTGGGACCGATTCAAGGAGATTATTCGTTCTTGCCCTCACCATGGTTTGAGTGAGTGGTTCTTGGTGCAACAATTTTGGAATGGACTTTATGAAGATGCTAGAGGAATTTTGAACATGGGATCAAATGGAAGGTTCACGGAAGTAGATGATGCTCAAACTTGGGCAAGGATAGAGGAGATGGCGGCCCATAACTCACAATTTAGTAGGCCAAGGCAAACTCCTAGGGGAAGGCATGAAGTGAGCTCTGTCACCCAAATGGGAGCCGATTTTGGAGCTCAACTTAGCTCTTATATGGAAGCAATGAACCTCAAAATGGACCAACAAACGGCTCTATTCCAACAAGCTCAAAGTTCATTAACTCAACCTCCTATGCAACAAGTGAATGCTATGGTGATGGCACCAAGCTTCCCTCAAGGGGTTTGTGAATGTTGTGGAACATTTGGTCATGATCCCCAAGAATGTAGAGGATCCGTGGAACAAGTAAATGCCTTTCAATCTTATAGGCAAGGAACCCCTTACTCCAACTTCTACAATGAGAACACAAAGAACCACCCAAATCTCTCATCCAAAAGCCAAAATGTTCAAAACCCTCAACCACAACCATATGTTGCCCCACCCATGAGAAACAATCAACAAAATTTCCAAAGACAACAATACAATCAAAACCAACCTTCCTACAATCAACCACAATACAACCAAAATCAATACAACCCACCACCACAAAATCAACCTCCCATGCAACCACAAGTTGGGGAGCCAAACTTGGACATTCACAAAGCGATTCTCCAATTGCAAAAAGATAACCAAGCCAAAGATATTATCATCAATAACATCCTTGCCCACAATAAAATGCTTGAAACTCAAGTGACTCAAATAGCCTCGGGGAGTTCCTCTAGGGGAAAGGGTCAATTACCCCCTCAAGGTAACCCACCTAGAAATGAAACCGCCAATGCCATACATTTGAGGTGTGGAAAGAGTTATGAGGGGCCAAGAATGCCAATTGAAGATGATAATGGAGAGGGAGACAAAGTGGAAGATGATGGGCAAATTGAAGTTGAGGTTGTTGAATTGGAAGATAAGGAGGAAGAGTGCTCCTCAAGTGAGCAAGTTGTTGTTGAAAAGAATGATGATGTGATAACAACAAACAAGAAGGTTGAGGAGCCTATTGTGATAAGGCTACCTTTTCCTTCTAGACAAGCCAAAACAAAACTTGATAAGCAACTAGGCAAGTTCATGGAAATTGTCAAGAACTTGGAGGTCTCCATTCCTTTCACCGACCTCATCACTCAAATCCCCGCCTATGC
>JAIUZE010000490.1:0-21616 GCA_022085475.1 Heliosperma pusillum
GTTACTCTACCGAAGGATTTGAAGATTACAAGGGCCTAATTGAAGTGTATTTCTTCTTCATTTATGAATTCTCTCGTCCTTATTGTATTATGCTCTCTCCCTTCTATTTAGGTGCTTCTTTCTCTTCCATTTTGTTTGCCTCTTGGAAATTACTCTTGATAGTTTCCTCCATCTTACCATTGGTATCCTTACCTTCCTCTTGTAACATTTTTGTTGATGTCATACCCATTTGTTGGTGGTATATTATACTTGGTCGGAAGAACTTGATATTTTGTGGAATATTAGTGTTGTTAGAATGAATTTGTGATTTGAGGAAAATGGTGTAGATCTAAATTCACCCTATATTGATGATTGGTTGTAACTCTAAGGAAGGGTAGTAAGATAAGTTTGATGATTTTAATGCTTGATGCTTGCCATGACTAATGTGTAGATTGTTCATGGTATTTGATGGTGTAAGATTGAATGAGTTGGCTAAGACTTCTTAACCCATTAGCGGTTTAATCTTTTGAATTTAGGAGTTTAGTAATATTAGAGTGTCTTGAGGATCATGTCTAAATTGGAGCTAGTTGTTCTAAGTGAGAATATTTGGATGATACTTTGAGGTGTAAAACGCTTTTGAGACTAAGTGACTTCTTGTGGATTCTAGTTTATGTGTTAGTGTAGAGGCTTGGTGAAAAAGCATTTGGCTATAGTTCTTGGATTTAAAGATACGATCTTATCTTATGGCATCTGAGATTCGTTTGAAGTAGTAAGGTTTCGTTGTAAGTTGAACCATATTACTTGAGAATTATGATGTGAGCTATGATGGAAATACCTTGGGATGTTAATGATGATTTTTGGCTGGATGTTGTACTTTGATAATAATGAACTTGTGGGCTATAGACTTGAAAATGACCGAGTATAAGAGAGTATTTGATAGTCTTTCCAATTAAAGAAACCTTTGAGGTTGTGTTGAATATTTGAGCTAAAGGAATGTTATTATACTTGAGTTACAATTCCGCAATTGGGAATCCGTGTGATATGAAAGGATGGATGAATTGGGTTGTAGTCGATTTATCAAATCTAGGTGACCTAACTTTGATGATTGTACGTTGGTACGAGGTCCCTTGTAAGAGGACCTTTGTTTGGGGAGGAGTTGCTCTACGATCACCCTAAGTTTGAAAAGGGAACTTTGTGGATTAAATCTTTAACCCTTACTCGTGCCATCATTCCTTTTCATTTCCATTCTTGAATGTTTTTGTCAAGATTGATCTTTAAGAAATTACAAGCTCGTACTTTCTTTCTTACTCAGATATCTTCATAACTCTACTATCTGCTTTGTCTCTTTCTTGCCCTCGTTATTTTCAGCGCTCCTCTCTTTTAATCTCGAGCCTGATTTTATTCTCGTGTTCTCCTTGAGATTTCTTATCGTTTCCTATCTCGTTGCCGCTTCATCTTTTCCTTAGTGGATTGGATATTCCGTTTGTAAGGCTCATAGAGTAAGAGTAATGTATTTTGGAATTCTTTAGTTAGAAGATGTGTCTTTGGATTGAGCAAAGTTCAGGTTGTATTTGATCATGAGAAATAAGACTTAAGCTCTAGGATGAATACTAATAGTGATAATGTATCCTCTCTTGGTGATGTTAGATTCGGAGTTTGGTATTGTAGTGTTGTTTTGAGAATTGAGTTGATCATGATAATAGTTTGTTGATGTTGGGTATTATAACGGTTGCTTTGGATATCATTTGGGAATTAGATGTCTCTAATTGGTGGATTCTAAAAGAGACTTTGCTTTAGGGTAATTGAGTTGGTACCCAAAGTTTGAGGAGGTTTGTCATCAATGAAAATCGATTCATTTTGAGTTTTAGATGAAATAGATGCTTTGAATGGTTGTTTGATTTCCAAGTGATTGGTCATTTGCGGTTTGGGATTAGTAATTCTCTTTTATTCTTAAGGAATCATAGTTTGAAATTGAGAAATGTTCGTTGCAAGCTTTGGATAATGAATGCTCGGTTGTTATGGATTATAGAATTGGAATGGTGAGCCCATTCATCTTATGATTGGTGGTAATTATGCTTTTCTAGATATAATTATTTATGCTTGTGGATTCGAGTTTAATAATTGACTGGACTAGGGATGTTCGAATACATTTAGGAATCTTTCATGTGGATTATTTAATTGTGGATTTTCCCTTGTCGATAGACCTTAGTTAATGCTAGTTGGATACTAGATATTCGGGTTAGTAGTTTGACCTGATGATTGTTAAGGATTTTGTAGAATCTAATGATTGAAAGCGGTTAAGGTATGACCGAGATGAGTTACATTCTTTTGAGGACTAGCTTATTAACGATGTTTGTGAGGTTAATTGGATAAGCCCTTAGAATGATGTGGCTATAATTTGGGTTTGGCGAAAATGCCCGAGAAATTGACTATGATGACTTTTGTATTTGAGTGGAGTGTTTGGTTCTTAGGCTTTCTCCCCTTTTGAGCAATTGCTTTGTCGTTCATTTCTCCCTTTGCCTTTCAAATTGACGCTTATTCAATTTGTTATTCTTTGGACATTGTCCTTTTTTCCGCTATTACTCGTTTCGATAAGCCTTCTTGTTTCTTTTTACTCGTTGTGTTTATCTTTTATTACCATGATTGTGAGTTTGATGTTCAAATTACTTTTATGTGTGTGCAATGCTTGGTTGTCTTGAGTGTACGAATTTAGAAAATTTACAAATTTTCACGATGGATTTCACATTTATCCTTTTAAAAGAGTTTTAGAAATGAAATTTCTACTTTCATTTTTTTCGAAAATGGATTTAGGTTGCTCTTATACTGGATTTTGCGTTTGCTTGGATGCTAGAACTTGTTATTGGAGACGTCTAATGATTGGTTCTGCACTTATCAACGTATGATTTAATTTTAATCTTGTCTTTACTTTGGAATGCTGGTGTTCTTGTGTGCACGACAAGAACAATTTCGTTCCACAGAAAAGGAGAGTTACTTTCGAAAACTTTTCATATACCCTTTTTGGAAAATGTCATGCTTTTGAAATACATTTCCTTGAAAATGTTTTGAATAACAATTTGGAGAAAACGAATTGGTCCTTATAACTTTTGTTTTCTACTCTCAAGTTTCGAGGACGAAACTTTTTAAAAGGTGGGGTGATTGTAACACCCGGAAATGTACCCTATTTTTCTAGTAGAAATATTTTACGAAATCTTTTCAGCAAATTTAAGTTTTAAATTAGCTTTTTATGTTTCGAGTCTGCACTGAAACTATTCAGAAAAGACAACTAAACAATGACAAATTGAGCTAAGATTAAGACACTTGCAAGTACTCTGTTTCTGTTTGAATTGATTGTTAAAGAACAAGGATAGGACCTTAACCAAAGCACAAAGCCAATGATTGAGGGTTGAACTTTGATCCCAGCACACAGCTAAGGACCCAAGCTCACTTCCAAGCACAAAGCAAAGGAAGTTGTCTCAAGCACAAAGCCAAGAGATGCAACAGAAACAAGGTTTCAGTTTTATGTTTTACTTCAAATCTGTCTTTCATTCATTAGGAAAAGGCCTTATATAGGCAAGGAGATTACATCCTACTCGTTCAATACATCCTAGGGCCACAATTGGCTTG
The DNA here is from genome assembly GCA_022085475.1 of Heliosperma pusillum. Lineage (NCBI taxonomy): Eukaryota > Viridiplantae > Streptophyta > Magnoliopsida > Caryophyllales > Caryophyllaceae > Heliosperma > Heliosperma pusillum. Next base: position 3,604 of record JAIUZE010000490.1, read on the forward strand.
CAAAAGAAACAGAAATAACAGCTACATTGTTCAGCATAAAGCAATAAAGTAGAAAAGTAGTTCAAATAGGACAATCTGCCTTAATGGGTTTGTTGGGGTTGAAACTGGTGGAGGGGTGGACTTCTGAGCTTGATTCTTGAGCTCAACTGAAGTGGGATGGATGCCAAAGGTCCCTCTAAAAGGCCCTTGAGTTTGTTTGATCATAAAAGGAAAGTCTGATAGTGACATGTTAACTACTGCAAAAAGGCTGAAATCTGGACAGTCTGAAGTTGTCCCTAAGCTAACTCTTTGTGTGTTTGTTTCTGGGGAGGGAAGTCCTGGGGAAAGTTGTAGACGACCTTCCCAAGACATAGGTTTGAGGGTTGGTTAGGTTTGTTTGATTGTGTAAGGGCCCCATGGACCTTGTTTAGAAAGGCTGTGATAGGCTGTTTTTGGCTGGGGGCTGTTTTTGTTGTGTTGGGTTTGCTGGGCTGTTGGCTGAGCTTTGTTGGGGCCTAGTCTTGGGAAGTGGATGGCTAGGCTTTGTTCTGGTTGTGGTGGTGTTGTCTTAGCAGGCTTGAAGTGGTTGTGGCTTGGACTGAATAGAACATTGTCATAGCTGGTCATGGTGTTGTCTGAATGTAGGTTGTTGTTTTGATGTTGAGTCTTGTCTTGAGTTTGTGTCTTTTCTTGAGCTCGTGTCATGGCTCGTGTGTTGGCTTGGTCACATACTCCCGTTGCAACCTCCTTTTCTTGAAAAGGATTTGCCCTCAAATCTTCCTCACCTTCATCATCTGATTCACCATGGTAAGGACTCAGGTCTCCAACATTGAAAGTACCATGTACCCCATAGCTTCCTGGTAGATCCACCTTGTAAGCATTTGTGCCTATCTTCTCCAATATCTCAAAGGGTCCATCAGCTCTTGGCATGAGCTTGTTTCTCCTCTTGTCTGGAAATCTCTCTTTTCTTAAATGCAACCATACAAGATCCCCTGCCTTGAATTCCCTTGCTTTCTTAGGCCCCTTGGACCTAGCCTTGTACAACTCATTGGACTTTTCAATCTGCTTTTTGACTTGCTCATGAATCTGTATCATTTGCTCAACTCTTTTCTTTGCATCATAGCTTGCCTTGTTTCCTTTGACTGGTGCTAGGTCTGTAGGCATGAGAGGATTAGTGCCATAAACTGTTTCAAAAGGACTTTTACCTGTGCTGCTGGAGGGGGCTCTGTTGAAGGCAAATTCAGCTTGTGCTAGCTTGAGGTCCCAATCTTTTAATGACTTAGAAACAATGCTCCTTAAGATCTTCCCTAGTGTTCTGTTAGTGACTTCTGTCTGCCCATCAGTTTGGGGATGGTGAGAAGTACTAAACAATAACCTGGTCTTCAATAGCTTCCACAAGGTTCTCCAGAAGTGGCTCATGAACTTTGTGTCTCTATCTGAGACAATGCTTCTAGGGACCCCATGTAACTTGACAACCTCCCTCAAGTATAGTTCAGCTACCCCCAAGGCATCCTCAGTCTTCTTACAAGCAATGAAATGTGCCATCTTGCTGAATCTATCTACAACCACCATGATTGAATCTCTTCCCCTTTGAGTTCTAGGTAAGGCTACAATAAAGTCCATACTGAGGTCTTCCCATGGCTTGTTGGGTACTGGAAGTGGTGTGTAAGGGCCTGCTTGAAAGTGTGACTTGGCTAGTTGACAAGATCTGCATCTCTTGAGGGCATCTTGCACATCACTGAGCATCTTAGGCCAATAGAACTGATCTTGTAAGATGTCATAGGTCTTCTGTACCCCAAAGTGACCAGCAAGGCCATTGGAGTGAACCTCTTTGACCAGTAATCCCCTATAAGGTCCCTTAGGTACACACAGTTTGTTTCCATAGAATAAGTATCCTTCTTGAGCTGTGTACTTGCTCCCTTTCTTGACTTGCCCTTCTTGGTGTACCTCCCATTCATGCTTGAAGTCTGGGTCCTCTTGATAGAGCTCTTTCATAAATTCAAACCCCAAAACCCTTTGCTCCATGAAGGTCAACATTACAGACCTTCTAGACAATGCATCAGCTACAACATTGTTCTTACCTTCTATGTACTTGCTGGAGAATGAGAAGGATTGCAAGAACTCTACCCATTTGGCATGTCTGGGGTTGAGTTTGTGTTTTCCATTGATGTATTTGAGAGCCTCATGATCAGAATGAAGCACAAAAGGCTTAGGCTTCAAGTAGTGTCCCCAATGATTCAATGCCCTCACAATGGCATAGAATTCCTTGTCATATGTGGAATAGTTAAGCTTGGCCCCATTTAGCTTCTCACTAAAGTATGCCACAGGTTTCTTTTCTTGAGTAAGCACCGCTCCTATGCCAAGACCACTGGCATCACACTCTACCTCAAAGAGTTTGTTAAAGTCTGGTAGAACCAATATTGGAGACTTGCACAATAGCTCTTTGATCAGATTGAAGGACCTTTCAGCCTTCTCATTCCACTTGAACTCTCCCTTCTTCATGCACTCAGTAATAGGGGCCATGATTGAACTAAACCCTTGTATGAACCTCCTATAGAAAGATGCCAACCCATGGAAACTTCTTACATCAGTAACAGTTTGGGGAATGGGCCATTCCTTGATTGCTTGCACTTTCTCAGGATCAACTGCTACCCCTTTCTTAGAGATGATGAACCCAAGGAAGTAAACCTCAGGCTGCATGAAGGTGCACTTCTCTAGCTTGCCATACAACTTGTTTTCTCTTAGGACCTCAAACAACAACTTCAGATGTTGCAAATGTTCTCCCTTAGTTGAACTGTAAATAAGAATATCATCAAAGTAAACCACTACACACTTGCCTAAGTAAGGCCTTAGGACCTCTGTCATCAACCTCATGAAGGTGCTAGGGGCATTAGACAACCCAAAAGGCATCACCAGCCATTCATAGAGCCCATGTTTAGTCTTGAAAGCTGTCTTCCATTCATCCCCTGCTCTTATCCTCACTTGGTGGTAGCCCTGCCTCAGATCAATCTTAGTGAACACTTGAGCCCCACTTAGCTCATCCAGAATATCATTAAGTCTAGGTATGGGAAACCTATACTTGATGGTAATGTTGTTGATGGCCCTACTATCAATACACATACGCCAAGTCCCATCCTTCTTTGGCACAAGCAAGGCTGGTACAGCACAAGGACTGAGGGACTCTCTGACATAGCCCTTGTTGAGTAGTTCACCTACTTGAAGTTGGAGCTCTTGTGTAGCCTTAGGGTCACTCCTGTAGGCTGGCTTGTTGGGTAAGATAGCTCCAGGCACTAGGTCAATGTGGTGCTCTATCCCTCTAAGTGGTGGCAGTCCACTAGGAAGCTCAGTAGGGAAGACATCACCATAACTTTCTAGGATAGATTTGACCTCTTCAGGGATATCAATGATACTCATCCCAGTCTCCTTGACTAGCAATATGTACACAGGTTGTAGCTCACTTAGCTCTTGTGCTATTTCTGATTCACTTATCAACATGACTTCTTTGGAAGCCTCACTCATGGGGTTTGGGTTGATCTTTAAAGCAGGTGGTAAAGGTGCTAGGGTGATCTTCTTCTTCCCATACTTGAAGGTGTAAGTGTTGTCTCTCCCATGGTGTATGGCATCCCTATCAAACTCCCATGGTCTCCCAAGCAGAAGGTGACATGCATCCATAGGTAGAACATCACAAAGACTCTCATCCACATACCCTTTACCAATTGAGAAAGGTATAACACATTGTTTATCCACCTTGATTTCAGCCCCTTTGTTTAGCCATCTGAGTTTGTAAGGTAGGGGGTGGTCTTTGGTGGGTAGAGCTAGCTTGTCTATCAGTGTTTTGGAGGCCACATTAGTGCAGCTTCCCCCATCAATAATGAGGTTACATACTCTACCCTTGATGGTACATCTGGTCCTAAAGATCTGGTGTCTTTGGTCCTCTTCCAAAGGTTGTGGTTGAGTATGCATTACCCTCCATGTTACCAAACTTAACCCTGCATCAGGCTCTATCAACTCCTCACTAGCCTCTACCTCAGGCTCTTCCATCTCTTCATCACAGACCAACACTTCATCATCTCCCCAATGGATTACTTCTAGGGTACTCAGAGCCCTTTTAGATGGACATTCTCTAGCAAAATGTCCATACCCTTGACATTGAAAGCACTTTTTGAGAGGGGTAGTCTTCCTTTGGCCTGCCTCAACAGCCTTGCCTTTATCAAGGTTGAAAGGAGTCTTAACAGGAACCACAGGTTCTCCTATCTTAACTCCTACAAAAGGTTTGAAGGTGGGGGTTCTGGAAGGTGTCTTAGAAACACTGGCCTTTCCTTTTCCCAATTTTTCTACCCTTAAAGACAGGTTGACAGCTTCCTCAAAGGAGTATATGTTTTGTAACCTGACTTTGCTAGCTATCCTTTCATCCAACCCCTCTAAGAACCTTGCTATCTTTTGTTCAGATTTCTCAACAACCTCACATTGCAAAGTGAGTTGTTCAAAGTCTCTTAGGTAGGACTCTAAAGGTCTTTGGTCTTGCTTTAGGTGAGTAAGCTTAATGAACATGTCTTGAGTGTAGTCCCTAGAGACAAACTTAGCTCTCATTTTCTTTTTCAGTTTGAGCCATGACTTTACAGGTTCTTTCCCTTCCCTAACCCTCAAGGTTTTCATGTTTTCATACCAAAGTGAGGCATAGCCTTTTAGTTTCATGATAGCAACCTTAAAAGCCTTTCTATCAGTGTATCCTTTAAACTCAAAGACTCTTTCTACAGACCTTAGCCAATCTAAGAAATCATCAGGGTTCAAGCTACCTAGAAAGTCAGGAATCTCTACCTTGATATCTTTGTCTTGGTGTCTGAGAAGACTGTGATCTGAGCCATCTGAATCTGACATTTCAAACTGATCTACAGGTTGTCTCCTCCTTACTCCACCTTGTGGGAAAGGTGCTCCTCTTCCTCGACCTCTGCCTCCCCTTGTATCATTGTTCTGTTGGCCCTCAAGGAGTTCATTGACAGATCTAGAGACCTCCATTACAGTTCTGACAAGATCTTGAACTGTGTTTTCAATACCTGTGATTCTCTCTTCACTCATGGTTGTATTTTGTGTTTTTAATGTAGTTAGGTAGATGAACTCACAAACCAAAGCTCTGATAACCAATTTGCACTGAAACTATTCAGAAAAGACAACTAAACAATGACAAATTGAGCTAAGATTAAGACACTTGCAAGTACTCTGTTTCTGTTTGAATGATTGTTAAAGAACAAGGATAGGACCTTAACCAAAGCACAAAGCCAATGGTTGAGGGTTGAACCTTGATCCCAGCACACAGCTAAGGACCCAAGCTCACTTCCAAGCACACAGCAAAGGAAGTTGTCTCAAGCACACAGCCAAGAGATGCAACAGAAACAAGGTTTCAGTTTTATATTTTACTTCAAATCTGTCTTTCATTCATAAGGAAAAGCCTTATATAGGCAAGGACATTACATCCTATTCGTTCATTACATCCTAGGGCCACAATGGGTTTGCAAAAGAAACAGAAATAACAGCTACATTGTTCAGCATAAAGCAATAAAGTAGAAAAGTAGTTCTAATAGGACAATCTGCCTTAATGGGTTTGTTGGGGTTGAAACTGGTGGAGGGGTGGACTTCTGAGCTTGATTCTTGAGCTCAACTGAAGTGGGATGGATGCCAAAGGTCCCTCTAAAAGGCCCTCGAGTTTGTTTGATCATAAAAGGAAAGTTTGATAGTGACATGTTAACTACTGCAAAAAGGCTGAAATCTGGACAGTCTGAAGTTGTCCCTAAGCTAACTCTTTGTGTGTTTGTTTCTGGGGAGGGAAGTCCTGGGGAAAGTTGTAGAGGACCTTCCCAAGACATAGGTTTGAGGGTTGGTTAGGCTTGTTTGATTGTGTGGGGCCCCATGGACCTTGTTTAGAAAGGCTGTGATAGGCTGTTTTTGGCTGGGGGCTGTTTTTGTTGTGTTGGGTTTGTTGGGCTGTTGGCTGAGCTTTGTTGTGGCCTAGTCTTGGGAAGTGGATGGCTAGGCTTTGTTCTGGTTGTGGTGGTGTTGTCTTAGCAGGCTTGAAGTGGTTGTGGCTTGGACTGAATAGAACATTGTCATAGCTGGTCATGGTGTTGTCTGAATGTAGGTTGTTGTTTTGATGTTGAGTCTTGTCTTGAGTTTGTGTCTTGTCTTGAGCTCGTGTCATGGCTCGTGTCTTGGCTTGGTCACATACTCCCGTTGCAAAAGCCAAATTTTCAAATTCCTCAATATAATCATTAACACTAAGTTTCCCTTGTATCAATTCAGCAATTCTACGATAAGTAGCAAGTTTGTGCGTGGGTGGTACATACCTTTTCCTTAGTTTACGTTTCAGAACATCCCAAGAAGAGATCTTGGCCTTGCCCAAACGAGCACGTAGAGCCTTCACTCCCTCGAACCAAAGAGAAGCACCCTTACTCAATTTCAGTATGGCGTACTTGCATCGTTTCTCATCGTCAAGGTCCTTGAAATCAAACATTCGATCCATCTTGCGTTCCCATTCCAAGTAGGCTTCCGGATCTGTTCCTCCTACGAAGTCAGGTAGTTCATTCAATTTGAATTCATCACCAAGACGTACTAACTCACGCCTGGCCTGCATTCGGTTTCCCCTGTCTTGGACGTTGCGTAGTGCCTCACGCACACTCTCCAAGAAATTTGGATCGTCAAAACTCATCTTCAACAGATGGTTCAAGAGCCGAAGCTCTGATACCACTAATGATACGAGTTGGTAGCAGAAGTCTTTGAAACAACAAACACACAACGAGACCCGAATGCACTAGGTGCAACCCAGTCTCAACCGTGATATTTGAGGCAAACAAATAGCGAACTAAGTACTGATATTTGGCGAGTTAGACCTATAACTCGACAATGGAGATCGAAACCCAAAACCTATTGAGAACAATCAAGTTGTTACTCAAACTCGTTGAATAATAACAAAGTGTTTTTACAGCAGCAAAGTTAGGGAAAATATTGTATTTCTTATTGATTGAATGAGTGAAAACCTCCAGCAATCTTGGCCTTAAATAGCCCTCATTACAAACCTATAATGGCTGGTCAAACCAAGCAATAAACTACCCAATTAAGGCTTTTAAAGAGGCTCTTAATTAGGCTAAAACTTACCTTATTTGACAGCCTTACAACAGCTCTTTTAGCAGCCTTCAACTGCTCTATATTTCGAATTCTATGCAGCCACAAACTAAGTAGTAAACACTAGCTTAATGACTCCAATTAACTACTATTTATGACCCTCTAACAGCCATATTATTAGACACAAATGCAGCAATAATAAGACTTAAAATGATAATAAAACAAGGTGTAAATGACAGCTATGACTCAGTCCATTCAACCGTTGCATCCTTGTGTAAACAGTCAATTAGACTGTTAAATGGCTCCATTGATCACGCATAGGCTTCGTGTTATGGACTCACCAAACCAATTCCCTAACTGAACTCGTGGAACAACTTTTGAACGGTCCATAGGACTGTCCACATTGACAATTAGTTCATCCATGCCATCCATGATCGTATCAGAAATTGCTAGATGCTGGCATAATCTATGCAATCTCGGACTCTAAATAGGTTAGCCATGTTCAAGTTGTTCCCAAGAAAGGAGGAACAACAGTAGTCAAAAATGAGAAGAATGAGCTCATCCCCACAAGGATTGTGACGGGATGGCGTATGTGTATTGACTACAGAAAGTTGAATCAATCAACTAGAAAATATCACTATCCTGAAAACAGGAGTAGAACCCCATCAACACCAAGCCAAGCAAACAGCTAACCAGGATTGCACCATTGCAAACAAAGGGTCCCAACCAACCCCCTACCAGACAAGCAAGAGCCCCACACCAAAGGCCCCAGGAACAACACTCACCAAGCACCCCAATTACAGTCAAGAAGCAGCAACAAGTCCAGCAAACACAACCACAAGAAGGGTCACAAGAGCAGGGTCCAGTTTCCTGAAAAGCAGCCAAGACCAGCCAGAGTATAAATCAAATACCATGCAGTACGAGTCCAACCAGGGGCTCCATCTTCTTTTCCCTTAAAGTTGATGTCCTGAGCAAGAGAAAAGTCCAGGGAAAGTTTTCTAAATAAAGTCTAGAAGTCCATCTAAAACAGCCTAGAAGAGTGAAGGTCATATTGAGGAGTCAGCTAGCACCAAGGCCAATGTTTCTGTCCAGAACTCCTTATTTTTGTGTATGATCAACCTCAAGTGTAGTTAGTATGTTAGGAAGGTCTTATATGAAGCCTTTGTCAGCCAGACACAGCGAGAACAAGCCAAGCAAAGACTTCCCAAGACAGTTTGCAAACTTGCCATTTCTGGAAAGGGACAAACCTACTTTTGCAGTCTTTCTTTTCTCTGTTTTGCAGTCTGTTTTTGTTGTCCTCATTAGCTGACTTTGTAGTTTTGTTTTCTCAGTAAGATGTAAGGCTTTTAAGCCCTTAGATGTCCTTGTTTTCAAGGGTCAGGATCTGTTGATTTGCCTATATAAGGCTTAAGTTGTAACCTAAGGAGGCAGACTTTGATTAATATAATTATGAACTTTGTTCAAAACAATCCTTCAGCAAAAGCTAAGTGTTGTAGCATTTCTTAGTGAAACTTGCGTGTGAACTAAGACTGCAGTGTTTAGAATTCATTACTTGTGTGTCTTGAGTCCTAACACAACCTTTGTCATCTATGCTTGTGTGCTAAGATACAAAGTACTATCTGAATTGCCTGGCCTAGTGCAGGTTGTTGAGTCATTCCTGAGTGAGTTAGCTTGTATGTGAGAAGAGTGCTAGCCTGAGTCTATTTGACATTGATATCACTCTTTTCCTGAGAGGTTTCAGTTCAATTGGTATCAGAGCTTTTGGTTTGTGAGTACATTTACCTACCTACATTAAAAACACAAAAACTACCCATGAGTGAAGAGAGATTAGCAGGGCTTGAAACCACAGTTCATGGCCTTGCTAGAACTGTTATGGAGGTTACAGCATCCTTCAATGAATTCTTAGATGGTCAGCTCAACAATGGTGGAAGAGGAGGCAGAGGACGAGGTAGAGGAGCACCTGTGCCACCTGTTGCAGCAAGAAGAAGGCAACACATGGAGCAAGAGGAGGCCTCAGATTCAGAGAACTCAGAGCAGGGCCTTCCTAGGCACCATGACAAAGACTTAAAGGTAGAAATCCCTGACTTTCTAGGTAGTATGAACCCTGATGACTTCCTAGACTGGTTAAGGTCAGTAGAAAGAGTCTTTGAGTTCAAGGGTTACACTGATAGAAGAGCCTTTAAGGTAGCCATCATGAAATTGAAAGGATATGCATCCTTGTGGTATGAAAATATGAAGGCTCAGAGGACTAGGGAGGGTAAGGATCCTATTAAATCTTGGGATAAACTGAAAAAGAAAATGAGGGTTAAGTTTGTATCAAAAGATTACACTCAAGACATGTTTATCAGACTTACCCACCTGAAACAAGAAGGTAGACCTGTTGAGTCCTATTTGAGGGACTTTGAGCAACTCACACTACAATGTGAGATTACTGAAAAGCCTGAGCAGAAGATAGCTAGGTTTTTAGAAGGTCTTGATGAAAAGATAGCTAGCAGAGTAAGATTGCAGCACCTTTACTCTTTTGAGGAAGCAGTGAGTCTAGCCTTGAGGATTGAGAAGCTAGGGAAGGGAAAACCAACCCCTCCCAGGCCACAGACTAGACCTTCTTTCAAACCCTTCACTGGAGTAAGAATAGGAGAACCCTTGGTCCCAGCCAAACCCTCAGTGTCAGACAAAGGCAAGGCCCCTGAGACAGACTTGAGAAAGACAGTATCCCTTAAGAAGTGCTTTAAATGTCAGGGCTTTGGGCATTTTGCTAAAGAGTGTCCCTCTAAAAGGGCTTTGAGCAGTATGGATGTTGTAGAATGGGGTGAAGATGAGATCCTTGTATGTGAGGAGAGTTTGGAGGAACATGAGGAAGAGCCTAGAGAGGAAATGATAGAACCAGATGCAGGCTTGAGTCTAGTAACCTGGAGGGTTATGCATACCCAACCTCAACCATTAGAGGATGATCAGAGACAGCAAATATTCAGGACCAGATGCACTATAAGGGGAAGGGTTTGTAACATGATAATTGATGGGGGAAGCTGTACCAATGTAGCCTCCACAACCTTAGTAGAGAAACTGTCCCTAACCACACAAGAACACCCCCACCCCTATAAACTAAGATGGCTGAACAAGGGAGTGGAAGTAAGAGTTGACAAGCAGAGTGTTGTGCCATTCTCTATTGGCAAGGGATATACTGATGAGGTCTTGTGTGATGTCCTACCTATGGATGCTTGCCACCTTCTGTTGGGCAGGCCCTGGGAGTTTGATAGAGACTCTGTACATCATGGGAGGGACAACACCTACGTTTTCAAGTTTGGTAACAAGAAGATCATACTAGCCCCTTTACCCCCCAATGTTAAAGGGAACATTGCCCCTGTCAATGACATTTCCAAAGAAGTCCTACTGCTGAGTGAAGCTGAGATGGTTCAAGAACTTATGGGAGATGAAACTGTGTTCATCCTGCTAACCAAAGAGGTCCTACTTCCCCAAGGAAACATTCCAGCTAATGTTCAACAAGTACTGAAGGACTATGGGGATGTATTCCCTGCTGACTTGCCTAGTGGACTACCCCCTCTTAGAGGAATAGAGCATCATATTGATCTTATTCCTGGAGCAATGCTACCCAACAAACCTGCTTACAGAAGTGATCCAAAGGCCACTCAAGAACTACAAGCTCAGGTTGGTGACTTACTCAGCAAGGGTTTTGTGAGGGAGTCCCTCAGTCCCTGTGCAGTTCCTGCCTTGCTAGTTCCCAAGAAGGATGGGTCATGGAGAATGTGCATAGACAGCAGGGCCATCAACAACATTACCATCAAGTACAGGTTCCCTATACCAAGGTTGAATGATATCCTGGATGAGCTGAGTGGGGCTCAGGTCTTCTCCAAGATTGATCTAAGGCAGGGTTATCACCAAGTAAGGATCAGGGCTGGGGATGAGTGGAAGACAGCCTTCAAGACCAAGCATGGGTTGTATGAATGGCTGGTCATGCCCTTTGGTTTATCTAATGCTCCAAGCACCTTTATGAGGTTGATGACTGAGGTTCTAAGGCCCTATCTAGGGAAGTTCATTGTTGTATACTTTGATGACATATTGGTCTACAGCCCCTCAACAGAAGAACACCTCCAACATCTGAGATTGTTATTTGAAGTCCTGAGGAAACACAAGTTGTTTGGCAAGATGGAAAAGTGTACATTCATGCAGGAAGAGGTGCAGTTTTTGGGGTTCATTATTTCCAAAGAAGGAGTGGCTGTTGATCAAGAGAAGGTAAAGGCCATAAGGGAGTGGCAGGTCCCCAAAACTATAACTGAAGTGAGGAGCTTCCATGGACTGGCTTCCTTCTACAGGAGGTTCATCAAAGGATTCAGTTCCATCATGGCTCCCTTAACTGAGTGCATGAAGAAAGGAGAGTTTAGGTGGAATGACAAGGCTGAGAGGTCCTTCAATATCATCAAAGACCTCTTGTGTGAGTCTCCCATACTTGTTCTCCCTGATTTTAACAAACTATTTGAAGTGGAATGTGATGCTAGTGGTATAGGCATTGGTGCTGTCCTAATGCAAGAGCAAAAACCTGTGGCCTACTTTAGTGAGAAGCTGAGTGGTGCTAAGCTCAACTACTCCACCTATGACAAAGAGTTCTATGCCATAGTCAGAGCCTTGAACCATTGGGGTCACTACCTGAAGCCCAAACCCTTTGTATTACACTCTGACCACCAGGCACTCAAGTACATCAATGGACAACATAAGTTGAATGCTAGGCATGCCAAGTGGGTGGAGTATTTGCAGTCCTTCTCATTCTCCAGTAAGTACATTGAGGGGAAGAACAATGTAGTGGCAGATGCTTTGTCAAGGAGAACCATGATGCTGACATACATGGAGCAAAGAGTGCTTGGGTTTGAGCACATGAAGGAGCTTTATAGGGAGGATCCTGATTTCAAAGAAGATTGGGTGGCAAGGCTGGAGGGCACCACTAAGAATGGGAGTAGATACTCAGAGCAGGAAGGATTCTTGTTCCTAGGGAACAAACTCTGTATACCAAAGGGTCCTTATAGGGGGTTGCTAGTAAAAGAGGTTCACTCAAATGGTCTAGCTGGCCACTTTGGCATCCAGAAGACCTATGACATGCTGCAGGAACAATTCTATTGGCCAAGGATGTTGGGAGATGTTCAGGATGTGATAAGAAGGTGTAGTGCTTGCCAGAGGTCCAAGTCATTCTTTCAGGCTGGAGCATACACCCCCTTGCCAGTCCCAGACAAGCCTTGGGAGGATGTTAGTATGGACTTTATAGTGGCTCTTCCTAGAACTCAGAGGGGCAAGGACTCAGTCATGGTGGTTGTGGACAGATTTAGTAAGATGGCACACTTTGTTGCTTGCAAGAAAACTGAAGATGCCATGGGAGTTGCAGACTTGTATTTCAAGGAGATTGTGAAGCTCCATGGAGTACCAAGAACCATAGTATCTGACAGAGATACTAAGTTCATGAGTCACTTCTGGAGGACACTTTGGAAGCTTCTAAAGACAAGGCTCCTGTTCAGCACCTCTCATCATCCCCAAACTGATGGGCAGACAGAGGTCACAAACAAGACTCTGGGCAGGATCCTCAGGTGTATCATTTCAAGGTCTTTAAAGGATTGGGATTTGCAGCTGGCACAGGCAGAATTTGCTTTCAACAGAGCCCCCTCCACCAGTACAGGTAAAAGTCCATTTGAAGTTGTTTATGGCACTAACCCCTTGATGCCAACAGAACTTGTACCAATGGCAAGGAAGGTGGTGCCCTATGATGCAAGGAACAGGGTAGAACAGATGATGCAGATACATGCTAAGGTGAAACAGCAAATTGAGAAGACTAATGAGATGTATAAAGCCAGAGCAAAGGGTCCAAAGAAATCCAAAGAGTTCAAAGCAGGAGATCTAGTATGGTTGCACCTAAGGAAGGAGAGGTTTCCTGACAAAAGAAAGAACAAGCTAAGTCCAAGAGCAGAGGGTCCTTTTGAGGTCATGGAGAAGTTGGGGTCCAATGCATACAAGATTGACCTCCCAGGGGAGTATGGAGTACATGGAACATTCAATGTGGGTGATCTGAGCCCATACTATGGGGAGTCTGATGAGGAGAGCAGTGAGGATTTGAGGGCAAATCCTTTTCAAGAAGGAGAGTTTGAAACAGGAGTAGAACCCCATCAACACCAAGCCAAGCAAACAGCTAACCAGGATTGCACCATTGCAAACAAAGGGTCCCAACCAACCCCCTACCAGACAAGCAAGAGCCCCACACCAAAGGCCCCAGGAACAACACTCACCAAGCACCCCAATTACAGTCAAGAAGCAGCAACAAGTCAAGCAAACACAACCACAAGAAGGGTCACAAGAGCAGGGTCCAGTTTCCTGAAAAGCAGCCAAGACCAGCCAGAGTATAAATCAAATATCATGCAGTACGAGTCCAACCAGGGGCTCCATCTTCTTTTCCCTTAAAGTTGATGTCCTGAGCAAGAGAAAAGTCCAGGGAAAGTTTTCTAAATAAAGTCTAGAAGTCCATCTAAAACAGCCTAGAAGAGTGGAGGTCATATTGAGGAGTCAGCTAGCACCAAGGCCAATGTTTCTGTCCAGAACTCCTTATTTTTGTATGATCAACCTCAAGTGTAGTTAGTATGTTAGGAAGGTCTTATATGAAGCCTTTGTCAGCCAAACACAGCGAGAACAAGCCAAGCAAAGACTTCCCAAGACAGTTTGCAAACTTGCCATTTCTGGAAAGGGACAAACCTACTTTTGCAGTCTTTCTTTTCTCTGTTTTGCAGTCTGTTTTTGTTGTCCTCATTAGCTGACTTTGTAGTTTGTTTTCTCAGTAAGATGTAAGGCTTTTAAGCCCTTAGATGTCCTTGTTTTCAAGGGTCAGGATCTGTTGATTTGCCTATATAAGGCTTAAGTTGTAACCTAAGGAGGCAGACTTTGATTAATATAATTATGAACTTTGTTCAAAACAATCCTTCAGCAAAAGCTAAGTGTTGTAGCATTTCTTAGTGAAACTTGCGTGTGAACTAAGACTGCAGTGTTTAGAATTCATTACTTGTGTGTCTTGAGTCCTAACACAACCTTTGTCATCTATGCTTGTGTGCTAAGATACAAAGTACTATCTGAATTGCCTAGCCTAGTGCAGGTTGTTGGAGTCATTTCTTGAGTGAGTTAGTTTGTGTGTGAGAAGAGTGCTAGTCTGAGTCTATTTGACATTGATATCACTCATTTCCTGAGAGGTTTCAGTTCATATCCTCCTACCTAACCTTCTTGACCAAATGCTAGAGAGGTTATCTGCCACAAATATTTCTGCATCAATGGTTACTACTCAGGATTGTTCCAAATCCTATCCTCACCCGTGAGGGACCAATAGGAAAACCACCTTCAACCTGCCCCTAATGGACTTCAACATCGCAGAATGCCATTTGGCTTGTGTAATGTGCAGCAGGAGCTGGGGCACAGGGCAGGACAGAATTCAACACCAGGGACAAGGGGCAGACCAAGGGGGGTCAAGGGGTAAGCATTGGCAACCAAGGTGAGGTCTACATGGGTATTCAGGGGTCAATCTGGGGGCAAGGGATGGGTAACAAAAGGGGAAGCTGCAAGCTGAGCAATGTTGGCCAAGACACGAGCCAAGACACAAGCCAAGCAAGCCAAAGACAAGCCCACCAACACCCAACCACAAAATCACAAAAACAGCCTAAAACAGTCCCTTGGGGAAAGCATAACTACCACCACACTATGAACCACCAGCTACCACCAAGCCCAGCTAAAACCTTACCCACCTAGGTCCAAAAAAGTCCTAGGGAACCAGTTCCAAAACACAACACAACTACCCTAAAAATCCAAATCAAAACAGCCTACCTAAAGCATAAAGCATAAAGCAGTCTTTCCATTTCTAGCTAAAACCTGAAAGACTATCTCCAAAAGTCTTTCCTTGTCTTCCCTACTATTAGAACTACTGCAGAAGAAGGTCAAGGAGCATTGATGAGCCTCGTCCACAAGCTTCAAGACAACACCAAGCAACAAACACAACCTGGAGCATGTCACTATCAAATGTCTGCATTTTGTCTGTTTTCTTTTGTATTGTCAGCCTGTATTTGTAGCCAGTATTTTGTTATCTTTCAGCAACTAATCGTGGCCCTGAGATGATCCTCTAGGGTTGTATTAGATCAAGCATTGAGGCCTATATAAGGACCCATGCTCTTTTGTACAAGGCAGTTGTTATTTGAATGAAAAACTTGAGCATTGTTCTCATTTCTAAAATCTTTCCAACTTATGCATTGTCTTGGTTGAAAGTCAGGCCAGATAACTTCCTGTGCTAGGCTGTGGTTGTTGATCTAAGTCTGTGGCAAGTTAGATATCCCTGTTCTTAGACTGTGGGGTGTTTGCTTGTTGTTTAGTTCAAGTCTACTTACCTGTGCTAGGCTGTGGTAAGGAGTCTTAACTAGTCTAGTTTGTTGTTTGATTCCCTGTGTTGAGCTGTGGGAGTTGAGTAACATCCATATCCTGTGCTAGTTAAGAGTCAAGAGTCCAAATACATACACACCCCTATAATATCACTGCAATTCTGGCATCAGAGCTTTGGTTGTGAGGCCATTGTTATCCTAACTACAACAAAAACACAAAAATAACCCAATGAGTGAAGAGAGGCTTGCAGGTATTGAAGGCAAGGTGGATCAGCTAGCAGGCACTGTCAAGGTAGTGCTGGCTGCCTTGAACACTGTCATGGAGAACATTGCTCCTCCACTGAGGGGAAGACCACCCCCTAGAGGCAGAGGCAGAGGTCGTGGCCACATGGGCATGGGAAGAGGACATCCCCTGCAGGAGGAAGAAGGGTCAGACTCAGGAGAAAGCAATAGAACCTATGAGGAGATTCCAGAGCACACTGACAAGCATCTCAAGGTAGAAATTCCTGAATTCTCTGGTAGTTTAAACCCTGATGATCTATTAGAATGGATTAGGGATGTTGAGAAGGTATTTGAATACAAAAGTTACTCTGATATTAAGTCTTTTAAAGTTGCTGTACTAAGATTGAAAGGGTATGCATCCCTATGGTTTGACAACTTAAAGCACCAAAGGATTAAGGAGGGTAAGGAACCTCTTAGGTCTTGGTCAAACCTGAAAAAGAAGATGCTAAACAAATTTGTCACTAAAGACTACACCCAAGATCTGTTCATTAAACTATCCAAACTGAAACAAGAAGAGAGGTCTGTAGAGGCATACCTAAGGGACTTTGAGCAATTGACTCTCCAGTGTGAGGTCAATGATAAACCTGAGCAAAGGATTGCCAGGTTCTTAGAGGGTCTAGATAGGAGCATTGCTGCTAGAGTAAGGATGCAACCTTTGTGGTCTTATGATGATGTTGTCAACCTGGCCTTGAGGGTTGAAAAAATGGGGAAAACCAAACCAGCTCTACCTAAGCCTGTTACTAGACCTGCATACAAACCTTACAGTGGTATTAGGGTGGGAGAGACCCCTAAGACAACCAGCCAATCAACCACAGACAAAGGAAAAGGAGTTGTGAACTCTAAACCCAACCCCACCCCAACTGAGAACAAAATCAGATGTTCCCAATGCCAAGGTTATGGTCACTTTAGGAAGGACTGTCCTTCTAAGAGAACCATGACACTTATGGAGGTAGAAGAGTGGGAGAAGGAGGGATTAGTTGAGTATGAGGTTGATGACAGCATGGTGTTAGAGGTAGTAACAGCTGAGGAGGAACCAATGCAGGACTTGGTCATGGCTCATCCTGACACAGGCCATAACTTGGTCCTATGGAGGGTCATGCACTCTCAACATACTCCATTGGAGGATGACCAGAGGTCCTTGATATTCAGGAGCAGATGCACCATTCAAGAGAGGGTCTGCAACTTGATCATTGATGGGGGAAGCTGTACCAATGTGGCTTCCATCACCCTAGTGAACAAGCTAAGTCTGATTACTCAAGAGCATCCACACCCCTACAAACTGAGGTGGCTTAACAAGGGGGTTGAGGTGAGGGTTGATAGGCAATGCCTGGTCCCATTTTCTATTGGGAAGGTATACCAAGATGAAGTGTTGTGTGATGTAGTACCAATGGATGCCTGTCACCTACTACTAGGGAGGCCTTGGGAGTTTGATAGGAACACCACTCATCAGGGGAGGGATAACACCTATAGCTTCAGGCATGGGGGAAAGAAGGTAACCTTAACACCTCTACCACCCAACCAGAGGAATTATGGGAGTCCCAATGTGCCAGAGGAGGTCAATGGGGTGTTGTTTTTATCAGAGGCAGTTATGATCAAGGAAATGAGGCAAGAACAACCTGTAATCATCTTGCTATCTAAGGAAGTTACAGAAGGGGAAGGTTCCAAGTTACCAGCAGAGGTTGAGCCTTTGATCTTGAGATACAAGGAGGTCTTTCCAAGAGAATTACCAGATGGACTACCACCCCTAAGAGGAATTGAGCACCATATTGATTTGGTCCCAGGTTCTGTGCTGCCAAATAGGCCAGCCTACAGAAGTGACCCAACTGCCACCAAGGAGTTGCAGAAGCAGATTGAGGAGCTTATGAGCAAAGGGTTTGTGAGGGAGTCCCTAAGCCCTTGTGCTGTACCTGCTCTACTAGTGCCTAAGAAGGATGGCACCTGGAGGATGTGTACTGACAGTAGAGCAATCAACAACATTACAGTCAAGTATAGGTTCCCCATTCCAAGGCTAGATGACATGCTTGATGAGCTGAGTGGAGCTCAGGTCTTTTCCAAGATTGATCTAAGGCAGGGTTACCATCAGGTGAGGCTCAGAGAGGGGGATGAATGGAAGACTGCATTCAAGACAAAACATGGTCTGTATGAATGGCTTGTCATGCCATTTGGACTATCCAATGCACCAAGCACCTTCATAAGACTTATGACAGAAGTGTTGAGGCCTTGTTTGGGCAGGTTTGCTG
>JAIUZE010000491.1:0-41991 GCA_022085475.1 Heliosperma pusillum
ACAAGGAAAACAACCTAAGGCGGCCGAAATCCATAGCTCACGAAACCCTAGAAGGCACGCATCCCTAGGTGGCACAAACACTAGGTTTCACGAAACCCTAGGTGGCTCAAACACTAGGTGGGCTAATTATGTTAACAACAAATTGAGATAGAATATATTAGAAACCCTAGGTAGCATGACAACCCATAAGTTGTATTACTAACCAATAGAATCTCATAAATATATTCTCTATTAAAATAATGGAATAATATAAAAATAAACTCTTTCCCTTTTGAAAACATTTCAAAACATTTTATTTCCAAAATCATGCATCAATATTTTATCATTCAAAATCATAGACTAAAGCTATAACTTTTGAACATAAAATCTCTCGAATGGAATAGTTACCGCATGACGACCTATACTATCTAATCTTCACAAAGATCTTCAGTATACGGATCATCTCTTCATCTTGATCACAAAGACCCTCCATCTCGAGTCTTGTGTAGTTTGATGTAGATCTTGTTTGAAGCAATTTTCCTTAAAGTTATGCCTGGTTAGCTATAACTTCCATGTTCACTTCCAAAGTTATTCCTGAAGTTGGTATAACTTTGTCTCACAGACTTTATCAAAGTTATTCCTAACTTTGATCTTTCTTCTCATAATTGTTGCTAGCTATAATAAGACTAAAGCACACAATTACACGCATATGATATATCGAGTAAAACATATTATTACGTAAACACATGTCATTATCAAAACTATCAAATTGGTCCAACACATTCTTTCCCTTTTTACCTTTCAAGACAATACTTCCCTCAATTGTCTTATATCTAGCCTTTTCACATTTACTACACTTGTCAAGCAAAGCATCATCCTTCCAAAAGAGCATACATCCATCGGGACATGCATCAATCTTGTAATGCGGAAGTTGTAGGCCTTTCACTACTTTTTTGGTATTGTAGAATGATCGGGTCATGACATTATTACCGGGGATAACATCCTCAATCAAAGAAGCAATGCCATCAACAAAAGTAAATGGCAAATTGTACTCACATTTCAAAGTTACTATCCTAGAGGCGGCTTCTAACAATGACATTTTGCTCCCTTCATATAATGGTTTTCACTCGCCTTTAACATATCAAAAAAGGCTTTTGCTTGTGGGTGTGGTTCTTCTTCACTCATTGGTATATGATCATTATTGAAAATATTAGACTCAAATGCATCAACTACCATATCTCTATATGGGTTCTCATTTTGTGGGATTTGAGATTGTTCGTGAAGTGAAAAATATGATTCTCCATGAGAAATCCAATTGTAGTAGTTTGGACAAAACCCGTTTGTATAAAGATGTTCTTGAACCTCAATGTCATGTAGATATCTCATGTTTTTGCATTTAATCCAAGGACACCTAAGTTTCTTTGCTACTAAATCATACTCGTCTTGTTGTCTAGCAAATTCAATAAACTCGGCAACCCCCTTTATAAATCTAGCGGTAGGACGTCTTTTCTTATCAAGTCTATCTTCGTACATCCATGTACGTTCCAACCTCTTCATTTTAATCTCAACATTAACCCACACAACAATAATTACAACAATATTGATTATCAATTATTACTAACTCTAGGAACATATCTATTATCAATAATAAACCAAACAATAATATTGTCAACATGGATACTAACTATACTAAAATTACCATATCACTAATTAAACTACTATCATTCTAATTAATAACATTATCAACATGGATACTAAACAACTATCAAACTAATACATACACACTTTAATTATAAAATCCTAACATTCTACTCCCTCCATCACAATTATTTATTTGCCTTTTGATTAAAACAACCATAAAAAATAATTTAAAGGTCAAACAAATGAATAAGACGGAGGGAATACTAACTTTCTACCATCAATAATACTCCCATTTATACTAATTTAGTCAATCAACAATCCTAACATCATCAAAAACACCAATACATTGTCAATTACAACCTCGATTAACATAATGTTAACAATTGCACAAAACCCCCAATTTATATAAACCCTAACCATCAACCTACACAAACCCTAACTAACTAACCATTAGAACTTTGTAAGCATCACAAATTATACATAAACATCATAATAATAATTAAAATCATAAAATAAACAAACAAACAAGCTAAGGAATTAGATTTAGGAGAGCAAAATCGCACCTAATTAAGGAAAAGTGACGGAAATAGAATAAGAGTCGGAGTTTGTTGGTGAGGACGGTGGTGATATCGGTATAGCTAGTGTCGTAGTGGTGGTTAAGGGTATGGAGTAGTAGTGGTGGCGATTTTGTAGAGGTGGTTAAGGTTTCGGGTGTTTTGAAGAAATTTGGGGAAGTAGAGAGTGGCGGATTAGTTTCGCGATTCTGGAATAATACACAAATTTGCGACTGAAAAAGTAGTCGCCAATTTGGCGACTGATTTCAGTCGCCAAATGGCTTATCAGTCGCCAATTTGGCGACTGAAATCAGTCGCCCGAGTTTTTTTAATTAAAATCTGAGGATTGTTTCAGTCGCCAAATTGGCGACTGAGATCAGTCGCCTTATTCTATTTTCAGTCGCTAAATTGGCGACTACTTGTATCAGTCGCCTTATAACAGTCGCCTGAAACAAGTTTTCTTGTAGTGTTCATTATTTTAATATTTTTTGTTGCTTTTCCCCCCAAATCTCAGCCATCTATTTAGATGATCCAAGGGATGATGGGACTCATGGACTCAACAAATTAAGGTGGACTCATTTGATCCTTATTCTATATATATATATATCTATCTATATATATATATAATATATAAATAATCTCTCTCCTACTATATATCTATTTATATATATATATATAGAGTCAGGTTCAGGTAAGTCCAGTTTTTTTTATGAGTCCCTAAGTCCTATTGTACACCATTAGATCTACTAAATGAATGGTCTAGATTAAAACAAAAAAACAATGGTTAATATATAAGCATCCAAAACTCAACCAAACCCTAACCCCTCTCTCATAACCTACCCATTTTTTCTCCCACTTATCTCTCTTCCTCTCATCTCTCTAAAGTTTCAGATCTGGAAAAAAAACCATCACTCATTAGTCAACACCACCACTGCCACCACGTCCGTCGGCCTCCCTCCGGCCTCCCTCGTCCTCCCTCGGCTCCCTCCGGCCTCCCTCGGCTCCTTCCAGCCTCCCTCGGCCTCCCTCCGGCAACCCTCGTCCTCCTCCGGCCTCCCTCCGTCCTCCTCCGGCCTCCCTCGTCCTCCCTCCGGCCTCCCTCCAGTCTCCCTCGGCCTCCCTCCGGCAATCCTCGTCCTCCCTCGGCCTCCCTCCGTCCTCCCTCGTCCTCCCTCCGGCCTCCCTCGGCCTCCCTCCGGCCTCCCTCGGCCTCCACCGTGGTTTTGTGAGAATGATTTTTTTTGGGTTGTATTTTTCGAGTTATACAAGAGGGTTTTGATAGTGTGGTGGTAGAGGTGGTGGGGTGTGGTGGTCGCCTTTGACAAAAGTTAAATGACCATAGTCACAAAATAAGACTAAAATTACTAAATTTGTATAAATTTCAATTAATATATTTAAAATTGAACTAAAGTTATGTCACATTTGATTAAAGTTACAGCAAAATTGACAAAAGTTACATAAATTTGGACAAAAGTTACATAAAAATTTATAAAAGTTACATAAATTTGGACTAAACTTACATAAAAATTGATAAAAATTACACTACTAATATAGTTAATTTTATATACTTTTATAAACTAATAATTTGAAGTTAATAAATTAAAGGAATACATTATGTAACTTTAGTCCTTTATCGTGTAACTTCACTATTTTGAAAGTGTAACTTTATTTTTTAAAGGTCTTATTTATTCCAATTTTATGTAATTTCAGTTAGATTTATGTAACTTTAGTCAAATTATTTGTAACTTTAGTTCAATCTATTTGCAACTTTAGTCAAATTTTACATAACTCTAGTTAATTTTATAAACTTTTATAAACTAATAATTTGAAGTTAATAAATTAAAGGAATAAATTATGTAACTTTAGTCGTTTATCGTGTAACTTCACACTTTTGAGAGTGTAACTTTATATTTTTAAAAGTCTTATTTATTCCAATTTTATGTAACTTTAGTCAAATTATTTATAACTTTAATTCAATTTATCTGTAACTTTAGTCAAATTTTACATAACTTTGGTCAAATTTTATACAATTTTGGTATTTTAATTGTGTAACTTTACCTCAAATTTATGTAACTTTGGTATTTTAATTGCGTAACTTTAGTACAACACAAGGTCACTTTTAAGACTTCCACCTACAATGACAACACCACCCTACCCCACCAACACAACCCCTGCCACACCACCGTGACCCACCACCGTGACCCCACCATCGTGACCAACCACCGTGACCCCACCACCGCATACAAAAACTGAAAAAAAAAAAGCATCACTCAACACCACCACAACACCAAATCTCTCTAATAAGACCAAATTTGAAAAAATAAAACAAAAAACAAAACAAAATCACCACCTAAAACCACCACAACACCAAATCTATAAAAAAAAAAACACCACCCAACACCACAACAACACCAAACCTGAAAAAAAAAAAAGGAAGAATGAGGGAGGCAAGGAGGGAGTGGTGGCCGGCAGGTGGTGTGGTGGTGACGAGGGCGAGGCAGGGGCGGGGGAGGCATGGGCGGAGGCGGAGAGGGAGGGTTTGAGAGAGAAGTGGTGATTAGTGAGAGAAGGAAGAGAGAGAGGGGGGCTGATTGTGTTGTGAGAATGATTAGGGTTTGGGTAGATTTAGAAGCTTTTATATGGGCCTTCTCTTTTTTGTTTTAATCTTGACCATTCATTTGTTTAATCTAATGGTTTAGATTAGGACTCATGGACTCACCTAAGAAAGGTGGACTTACCTGATCCTATTTCTACTTTTGAGAGTGTAAAAAAAAACAAATAGGAAAACGATACTAAATTACTGGACAAAAATATGTCTACAGCAAATTAATCTTCACATGCAAACTCGAAACACCATAAACTTTGTTGATCTACAAGCTCCAATATTCGTTGATAAATGCATCATATTACATATGTTTCGATTTTTGTTGATAAATATATCAATTTTTTACGGTGAAAGGAAATATGTAGAGAGGTGGGAGCGGGCTAAGGCTAAGAACTCTGATTAAGAAAAAAGATTAAGAGTGCTGAGGGTGTTTAGGTATATTGAGACTTTGTGACTTTGGGAGGCACATAAATGATACGAATTAGTAAAGTTAGTAATTGGGCTTATAGGGGTCGTTGCGTTTAGTTTACCAATACTTTAAATTAGGGGTTGGGCTTAAATAAGTTTTTTTTTTTACATAATTAGACCATCTCACCTAATAATTACTATTGTCTATGGTAAATACTTGAATCAGACGATATCACACTTTGAGACTGTCCATTGTATAAACAAAAAATTCAATTAATTTTAATAAACGAATTATCTTTTTACATAATATGATTGTCTCATAATTTGAGACCGTACCATCTTACGCAATAATTATTGGTAAAATAAATGGGACATAATATATAATTTCTTACTTTGACCAAAATGTATGAATAAGTAATCATATAATAAATAAATGGAATACTACATATATGGTTTGATAATATAGTACTACTAATGATATTAAAGATATACGTATGTAATTCGAGTGAGGGTCTAATACGTATGTTTTTTAAATCCAAAACTACCAATGAATCTTATTTGACAAGTGTTTTAGAACAAAACTAGTTTTAAACCCGTGCGTATTGCACGGGCTTGACACTTAAGTATTTTATATATTATTAAATGCAATTTCTCGGGAGATATACTACAAAATGCGTATACATGACATTAAAAACATAACAAATGTCAAGTTGAGAACGATAAACAATTAATTCGATAAACACAAATACAAATACACATACAAATATATAAATAATTAAAAATAGTATTACGAATTCCTCAAAGGGGCTACAATTACCATCCCGTATTACATAAGGCTTTTTTCCCTTAAAAACTAATGTAAAATATAATATTATGCAAAATGTATTAAGTAGAAGTAATATTTTATTAAGGTTTATTTATATTATTTGAGCGTAGAAATAATTTGCATAATTAACCGTAACAATTGGGCCAAATTTTGTATTTTCACATGAACATGAACATAACCGTAACAATTTGCTTTCATAGTATAAATGTAATTTTTTGATGTAGGATTTTCCTTCATTTGATTTTTTAAGCATGATGTGTGTAGGGAGTAATCCACTTTCTCCTGACTTTTTTTTTGTTTTTTTATTTTCAATCACTAAATTTATGACCATACAATTAAAAAAATCAGTTGAGTAATCCACTTTCTCCTGACTTTTTTGTTTTGTTTTTATCACTAAATTTATGACCATACAATTAAAAAAACTAGTTTAATTTTTTTATTTTGATTATTAATGATCTACTTTTATTCTATTTAATTTTTTTATTTTTTATTTTTGATTATTAATTGGTTATTGCCTTGTAACAGGTATATTCAACAATCAGCAATGTATATCGATGATGAATGGTTTGTAATACCATTCTGAGATTTTTTTTGGTTCTACGATAGTATGGATTTGCGTAGTTTCAACTCTTGGCAGCTAACTATATTGTCGCCAACACTACATGTGGTATGATGACATTTAGTTATCGTTCCCGTGTCTTCTTCGAATCTCGATGATGAGCAGTTATAGTTCCGTCTGAGAGATTTTTTTAATTGCAAGAGTATTGTAATTTTAATTATTAATTATTATTAATTGTATTATTTGGACTTTGTTTTGCATGAAATTGTTAGTTTTTAATTTTTTATGAAGTTTTATATATATTAGACTTTGTTATTGTTAGAATATTGTAATTTCCTAAGTATAAGAAAACATAATTATCTTAAAATCATGGAATATGAAAATAATATGAAAATAAAATTATGGAATTTGTAAATATGTAAATAAAATAAATTAGAGTTGTTAAGATTGATGAGAGAGAGTGAATAAATGAGAAGTGTTAAGTGTGAGGAGAGAGGGTAATTAATGTTTTGCTTTTGATGTGTGACCCGCTTTTCCCGAATTTATGCAGTCAATCAAAGAGCAAGAATTGTTTTTGCTTTAGTATATAGTAGATAAGCGCTGAAAAAATTCAATGTAAAGATTCTAGATTGAAAACTAACTTGAAATGAAACTTGCAAATTTAAAACTAATGTCTAAAAATCGGAATTATTTGTTCAAAAAATAGCAAATGTGAAAGTAATGAGCTACAAAGTTAACTTTTACTAATGTCAAAGTCAAAACGAAATGAGAAAAATGACGTAAAACGAAAAAACAATATAAAAATATTTCAATGAAAAAATTAGACAATTTATACTATTGAAAATTGGCTTATACTAAATTATTTTATTGAAAAATACTAAAGTACTCATTAATAAAATCACATTTCGAAAAATTTACTTCACTTTTTAGATCTTTCAAAATATAAGATTAAATATTATAATATGTAAACATATGAAACAACTGTTCGTAAGGAATTTAATGGTATGATTTTTAAAAAATTAAACACTACAACAAAAAAGGCATTTTGCGACGGATTTGTTGCAACGGAATTCAAATCCGTCACAAAATTGACTTTGCGACGAACTGCATTCCGTCGCAAGTAGTCATTTTGCGACGGATTTTGCGACGAAAATTCCGTCGCAAATGAAATTTTTTAGCGCGGAATTTTTGGCTCGCGCGGGAAAATATATTTGCGACGGATTAATGAATTTGCGACGGAAATTTCGTCGCAAATCCATCCCACATCGGAAAAAAAACAGCACATTTCTTATGTTTATATAGAATCCCTCACTTCTAACATTGAATATGTGACTTATGAATTGACGCGGAAAAACACGCGGTAAAAAAATCGTGCGAGATGATTACACACGCGAAATGATAAAATGAAAGCAAAAAAAAAAAAAAATTTAAAAATATTTTTTGCGACGCAGTATTTGTGATGGAAATTCCGTCGCAAATGCCTTTTGGCGACGGAATTAAGCGTATTTGCGACGGAATGGTCCGTCGCTATGAGTCTTTTTCTGTAGTGAAAGTCAAAGGCTTAAATAGAATAAGTAAAACGCTCTGTATAAAAAAAACTATAAGAATATATTTCAGCAGTAGGTCTCTTGAAAGACGGTATCAAATAAAAGTAGGTAAGATTGTTATGAAAACACGTATCAAATCAAAGTCACATTTTGAGCTACGATCAATAACAAAGGGGTACGGAAAAATACATAAAGGGGTACGATATAATTGGTCTCTAATGGTTCCGTCAATAACTTAATAAGAGATCATCTCTCCAAAGTTTTTGTGATATTTCCATTTTTATGACGTTATCAAATTCAATTTTCGTATAAATTGGAACAAACACGATAATATAATCATACTAAAATATGAATGATCAATAATTTATGAAGTTTTGTTATTAATAAATTTTGAAAAAGCAACCTCGTGCAAAATTGCACGATTTTAAAACTAGTATCTTATTTATTTCACTTTCTTATTGACTGAATATTCGACTACATATTTGTATCATCATTCATTGTTGTTTGCTATTAGTATTTCCAACGAAATTTATTATTTTAAATATTTATCGCAAACAAAATAAAATAAGTAAACAAATGAATTATCTGAAAGTAGTAATAAATAATAAATAAAACTAACAATTAATATATTCGCATCTATGTAAAACTAACAAGGGATCTAATTTAACATAGTAAATAAAAAGACACTTGATAGCGTTTTTCAAGGAATAATGACACTCCATATGAACAATAATATTAACTTAGGAGAATTCTAAAGAGAAGTATCAGGTTTTGTTCTCCCATCAACCCCCATTTCGAGTGTTAAATACGGTCAATTTACAACATGCTTTTTCTAAAGAAAAACCTTCACATTTATACTTTCCATCAAACTTGCATATATTCTTGTCGTCATTCCAAATACCTTTCGACAATTGACCCCAGCTATGAATCAGTTTCTTGCGCTTATCCCAAAATTCAGCACAGTTATTCTTATTCGAAAGTTCAGCGGATACATCATCATCACCCATAGTATTTGCAAAAAGTTCTATGATATCAACAAAGGGTATCGCTTCAATGATATGTATGATGACCTTTACCAATGATTGTTTATCACCGTTCTTGTGAAAGTTTACAACAACTTGTCGAAACTTCCAACCACTTACGGATTTAGTACTCGCAAGTTCTCCCAGGTATTAAACACCCAAAGACTTATTTTCCCGTCTCATTATCCTCTGAAATGTTTCAAGGGATTCCCAAGGCCCACCCAAGCTTTAAGGAACATCACTACAATAACTATTTGTTCGTTTAATCCTCATCTTTATCCCCACAATTTCATTATCTTTTTTTGTATTAATAATTAGTTCGACCATCGGTTTCGTGGTTTTTCCGGGAGAACCCGAATATTATGAGCCGTATACTTACCCACCACGTCAACTCTACATTTTTCTATGAACTTGAGGAAACTTTGTCGTCTCATCAAATCCACGTCATGATTTAAGACTATAAAATCAAACTAGTTAGAATAAAATCAAATAAAATGGTAATAAAAATCTATTAATAGATGAACAGACTAGTACTTGTTAAGAATATCAACAGGTCCGTCGAATAGGGTGTAGTAGTAATGCTGTAATTGTTTGTAACAAGAAATGAGAGATCAATTCCCCTACTATATTTCATGTATTATGATTTGCTATCATCTACTCTAAAAATGCATATTAGTTATGGAATTATTTAGCCACATTATAATGTGGTAAATATTTAGCCACATTATAATGTGGTAATTATTTAGCCACATTATATATACATTTGCCACAATTTATGACTTTTGCTAAAAAAAAATTCTATGGTTTATTAGTATTTATATAACAACTATTGTTATGTTTATTTATGCTTTCAACAACAATGGTGTTGTCGTTTATTATTTTTTTCTTTATTGTCGTTTATTTTTATTACATTTATTAATGATCCTAAAAAAATATTTTTCTCGAAATAGGTCTCTAAATTATCAAATCCGGCCGTGAGTATACGAATGATGGTAATGAAAACAAGAAATGACTAAGTGAAGGCAATGCCGGGTAAAAAGAGAAAAAAGATGAACAAGGTGAAAAGGAATGAGAATGAAAATGACGACGACGCCGAGTAAGAAGAGGAGTAAGGGGTAGAACAGTAGGAAGAAGAGTACACGAAAAAAAAAGATGGAAGATAAGTAGTAGAACTAGGCAAATATGTTAAAATATTCTTACAAATTTTTTTAGACATTGTCAAAAAAATGGGAAGATTTTACTAGGAATCATATATAATATTATAGCTGAAGCCGATTACCTAATAAGTTGCCACGTGTCATAACCTTAATTATTTAGAAATATTTTATTTAGCCTATGAGTATTAGCAATTACCAATTAGCAATCTAATTTAATTTGAATTTACATTGAAGCTAATCAATCCCCACAAATCTTTCCCAATTTAAAATACAAATCAATTTACAATATACAAAGTTATAAAACTTGCCAATAATATCTCCTAAAATATTGGCAAAATTAATTAATCTATTAATAATCATTTTAGTCAAATATGTCAACTTTTAAAGGTTGTTATAATACAAAATACATAAGGTTTTTGAAAAAAAGTTATTATGGTAGTAGTCCATAAATAAACTCCATAAAATACTTTGCAATTATTTATTTACTGCGGAGTATTTACAGTTGTTTGCTTCAACTTTTTTTTTTTGCACATATCTACATCTAAATTTGTACTCCATACTTGCTAGAAAGAAAGATAAGAATCAAAATCAGTTTGTAATAAAGATACAAATCATCTACTCCCCACAATTTTACAGTTCGTAGTAATACCATTTTTCTTCTTTGCTGACAAAAATTGCATTTGATTAACATATGTATGTATATGTGAGACGCCATAAATGTTTAACGACTTAATTTTTAAGAAAAAATGAAAATTGAAACAAACCTAAGGTTTCTCCGTTAATTATAGAAAGATTACCATGAATATATAATTAAATAGGGTAAAAATGAATTAGCAATTCAATTTATGATGATATATTCCCGTGGCCTTATAGCACACGTTCAAAAAACATATTTTATTTTAATTCAAAATGTCAATCAACCAATCCAAGTTTAAATGTAAATTTTATTAACTTAATGTCATAGTTATGGCTTAACAAAGCAACGCCCACTTACTTGATATGCTCTACAAAATTTGCAAAAAAAAATGATCTTATTTGTTCAACAATCTACCATAATATTCCATGCATAAATAATTCTAAATTTCAATATTTTGTATTTGTATGCTCTCATTATTCATAAGTCATGGTACATACAGGGTTAAATTTGGAAGATCGAAACAACAAGGATAAGCATTATGTCGTATTTTTATGAGAATTTTTCATGTATATTAAAAACATAACTCAATAAAGATTACATTGTGAACTATAATCTATTATGCATTATAAATTCTTATCTCTTACATATATATTTCGTATTTCATTAATATTACACTTATACCGGCTCACTGATTGATCGAAAGTAATAGTTGTGGCCGTAAATAACTTTCTCGATTATGAACTTAAAATGAGATCGCGACTACATTGTATTTTTTGAAACTTCGAGTAATATATAATGTTGTGAAAACGTATCCGATATATCACAATATATATAAATAGATAAGGGTTATTTAGCCGGTACAGATGTGAAAAGGTATTACACTACGAATGACACCCGGTAACTATCATGATATACGTGACTCTTTGTTTTGAAAAATATTATTTAAATTTTATATAAATTTTTCTTAAGGAATATATATTTATAAGTTTCGTCCCAAGTACATATTTTTAGCACTATTTATGAACAAATTTTAGAATGAAGTTTGATTGACTAAAAATGAATGTAACTTTTAATTTGGATAAGAGTGTCCGTATGTGATCCTAGACAACACGATTACACGAGTATGGTATAATAAACAACTTGATGTGTTATTCAAGCTAAGCGAAAATCCAATAAATGTAAGAGTCACCACAGAATCAAAATTCAAAGATAGCGAGAAATAAAAATATTTCACCAAATGATCTTTTTAAAATCAATTTAATCAAATATACAATTTAAATTATTACAACTTTTTTTATTTTGTTATCATTTATATAATACTTTTTTTTAATACTTTTGACAATTTTTAGACCATTTATCATCAATCTAACTATGTAAGAGTTCTTTATGAAATTTTTTAAGTCTTTATTATGTTTATTATACAAGAATGTAAATTGTTTCCACATGAATAATTATTTACATAGAACTTCCTCTATCCACCTATGGTTTTCACACTTCAATAAAATACTCCTCACGTATATTAGAGAAGTTAGAACATCATTGTTGTGTGGGGACAGTAGTTAACATGGTTGAAATTTTTACAAAAAACTGTTATAAGTCGTAATATCAATATAAAATATTTTGTTGTGATAGTTTAATGAGAAATAGAAAACATGGTCGCATTTTCACTCTTGGTTAAATTTATGCGCTTTATTAATTGCTATAAATGAAACTTACGAAGCCTAATTTCACAATTGTTGAAAGTTGAAGCCGGGGTTAGTTTCTACTTTCAAAATTTTAAAAGAAAACCCCAATAACTCACACTTGGATCACTGCCCACACACCGCCCACAAAAGGAGAGGAAACTCAAAAATTGGAAAAATAGAAATGAGAGTTGTATTGTGAACTTGTGAACTTGTGGGAGACTGAGAGTTATACGTGATGATGAGTATTAGTGTGGTGGGTTGCAGGTTGTGAATGGTGACTGGTGGGTGGTGGGTGGTGGGTGGTGAACATATGTCAGGATTCGATGGTAATTGGTGGGTCATTGGTGGCTGATGGTCACTTATCCCTGTTTTTTTTAACATAATTTCAGTCTTTAAAAGTTCAGCTCAAGTCAATTCACTTAAATTGTAATATAAATATTATTTATCATGATAGTTATTTATTTATTTATACTCGAAAAAAGGCACGTAAATGAGTGTTATTTATACACTACGTATAAATTATGACAATGACATTTATAATATACGGAGTAAATATTAATTATAATGTAAATTTGAAGATCGCCCGTGCGGGCACGGGTTCAAAAGCTAGTAGAAAACTAAATTACAGTCAGTTTGCAGCTAACTTGTGAGGATGATAATTGAAGTAAAAATAAATATTTCAAGCTAACAACAGACTTCATAGTATATTTCGTGGGTTTGGTATTGGGAGATTGATTCGGGACATCAGAATCCTAACAAAATAACCTTTACCTAAACGAAAACAAACTTTTTGGGTTTTGTACATTAGTATTATTGAGAATATTCACCACAATATTCTTATTATCTTTTTATATTTATAAATTTAATCATATCTTGTGTATTATACTAATGTCATATCCTCCTTTTATTAAAGCATGAACATTTCCTGCATTCTTAGCGATTCACGTCACACATTTCCGTTTTCATTCCTTTTTGGTGTGGCCAGCATCAACATTTTTTTTTTTTTCATTTCTTTTTATATGGCTGTTACTGAAACGGGCAAAATATAATTTATGTAATTTGCCATTATTTAAAATTTCTTGGTTGTAAATGTAATTTATAGTTCTAATCTAAAATTATAAATATGACTATTCTATAAATTTAATCATATTTTCTAATTTTTTAATAACAATGATTGACTATGGAGGAAGGCCGCTCATGGATAGATATAAAATGGTAATTTTTTAGACGGCTCTAATTGAATCTCACAACTTTTAGTTTATTGGGCCCACCGCAATTGATATTCCTCTTTTTTTCCAGATCGACTGAGGTCATTTTCTTCGATTCATTATTTTTTCTAATGTCACGTTTTAACTTTTAATCTGAAAAGAAAGTTCTATATATAAAAGTTAAGAGTTTCAGAATTATCTAAACTATTCATGTACGTTATTTACTCAAGTTCTTGAATATTAAATCTCATGCAACTCTATCCGCACGACCTTACTGTATTACGTTGTTATTATTATTACCTTTATTTTTTTTTTTTTTTATTTATTATGAACCGACAAATATTATTATTATTATTATTATTGTTATTATTTTATTAATACTATTATTGTTATTATTTTATTATAAGATGCTCGCAACTTTCATTAAAATAAAATGTAAAATTTACAAGAAGTTGGTGGGGAGCCGAGAGACAGTCTGGGCCCCCACCCTTTAGCTATAGAAAAACTAAGCCTAGTAAAGATATAAGCGGCCACCCGAGCCCCAGCATCCTGAGATACCGAGAATTTCTATATCCGCTTGAGCAAGTCAACAGCATCCGAGCCCAGCTCTCCAAGCGAAGAGAAGGAGAAGGGTAGGAAACTGTAGCCAGCAGCCGCGCATAAATACCCATACTTAGCATATTATTATTATTATTATTATTATTTTATTTTTTTTATTTTTTTTTATTATAAGATGCGCGCAGCTTTCATTAAAATAAAATGTAAAATTTACAAGAAGTTGGTGGGGTGCCGAGAGACAATCTGGGCCCCCACCCCCTTAGCTATAGAAAAACTAAGCCTAGTAAAGATATAAACGGCCACCCAACCCCAGCATCCTGAGATACCGAGAATTTCTGGATCCGCTTGAGCAAGTCAACAGCATCCGAGCCCAGCTCTCCAAGCAAAGAGAAAGAGAAGGGTAGGAAACCATAGCCAGCAACCGCGCATAAATCTCCAAACTTAGCACATTTGCGCTGAGCAGCATCAGCAACAACCCGTCCCGGCACAAAATCGGACATCCCAGTCTGAGTCAAGGGGGAAGACCCTGTCAAATCAACACACACATCACGCCCTCTGTCCCAGGAATAAAGTACCAAATCCGCAGGACGAAGAGATCCGCCATGCCCGTCAACCAAACCGATATCAACCTCCTTGCCCGTAGAATTACCAGACCTATAGCATATGTCAAATAAGGTGTCACGAACGAGGTTATGCCGATGCTTAACCCCCACAGTACCAGTACAAGAAACAAATTAAAGGGGTGAAACACGAGGCCTTCCCTACTCTCGCCCAAGCACGCTTAACTGCGGAGTTCTGATGGGATCCGGTGCATTAGTGCTGGTTTGATCCGGTGCATTATTATTATTATTATTATTATTATTATTATTATTATTATTATTATTATTATTATTATTATTATTATTATTATTATTATTATTATTATTATTATTATTATTATTATTATTATTCTTATTATTATTATTATTATTATTATTATTATTATTATTATTATTATTATTATTATTATTATTATTATTATTATTATTATTATTATTATTATTATTATTACTTTTTGCAAGAAGGATATTTCTCATATATTCAAAAATGGATACATGAGTTTTCTTACAAAAGCATAACCACTAGAAAACAATCAAAACAAACTAAGCATTTAGAGCCTCTAGAATTTCTTCATGATTGATCTTAGCATCTTTAGTAAGAAGTGTACCACTACCAATGACTTGAATTTCTCGAGCAAGTGCAGCAGTAGGTCGATGAACCCCCTCAAAAATCCTTTTGTTCCTTTCCCTCCACAAAGTGTAAACTGAGGCTGCAATACAGCACAGTGCCCATTTCTTCTTCCAGTTGCTTACCTTGCACCTGAGATTCCAGACCAAGAGAGGATGAAGCTGAAAAACTCCCTCAGGGAACCCTACCCAACAAGCTAGGCCAGAGATCAAGGACTTAGAGAAGGAGCATTGATAGAACAAGTGCTTGGAATTCTCAGCAACCATCTGACAGAGAGAACATCTGTTAGAGATGATGAGTCCTCTGCAGATGAGCTGATCTGTAGTAGCCAACTTCTTCTGTATAGCAAGGGACAACATGATTCTATGTCTAGGCAAAATGCAAGCTTTGCTAATCTTTCTAAACAGAGTATTAGTAGGGAGAGTGTTTCTTACTGCCTCATATGCCTTGCCATTGGAGAATTTGTTTTGAATAGAACAGGCAGCCAGAAGATCCTTGACTCTCTGGAGACCCCCGAGCTGCAGAGTACATCTATCTCTATTTGTGATGATACTCCTAAGACTCTCAGGGTGGAACTCTTTAATTTGAAACTCCCAAATGGTAGTGTCAGAGGAAAGGAAGTAGCTCCTAATCCAAGAAGACCAGATAGACCCCGTCCCCCTATCAATATGCCAGAGCCATTTCAACATGGCTGCTTTGTTCCACGCAGTGATATCTTTCACCTGAAAGCCACCTTCAGATCAGGGAACACAAATAGACTCCCAACTCTTAAAGGAGATTTTCCTAGCACCTGCAGTGACACCCCAAAAGAACTGCCTGCAAGCTCTATTAATGAACAGGCAAACAGATTTGGGCAAAAGAATGATGCTACTCCAAAAGTTGCCCAGGCCAAAAATCATTGAATTAATAATATGAATCTTGCCAGCATAAGAGAGGTTTGCATGTGAGCATTAATGTAGGACTGTAGGAGGCTGGTAATTTTAAGAGTGAGCCCTTCATACATATGTTGAGTGAGTGTGGAATGGTTAATGGGCATGCCAAGATATCTAAAAGGAAATGATCCTTCAGTCATCCCAATTGCAGTAAGGATTTGAGCTTTAAGAACATCAGAGACCCCTCCAAAGTAGGCTTCAGTTTTCTCAAAATTAGCTCTAAGACCAGAGCAAGCAGAGGAAGAATGAAGGATATTAGCAGCTTTTTGGACAGAAGGCAAATCACCCCTTATGAAGATCATGAGATCATCAGCAAAAATAAGATGATTCAACCCAAGTTTAGTGCATTTGGGGTGAAAAGAGACGTCCTGCTCTCTATTCATACCTCTTAAACTCCTAGATAAAATCTCCATGCTAAGGACAAAAAGACTAGGTGAGAGAGGGTCACCCTGTCTTAGTCCACATTTGCCTTTGAAGAACCCAAAGTTAGAGCCATTAACCTTAATGGTGAACCAGGAACCAGTAATGCACCCCATGATCCATTTGATAAAAAGTTCAGGGAACTTTAAAATCTTGAGCATATTGAGAATGAAATTTCATTGAACAGAATCAAAAGCTTTACTGATATCAATCTTAAGCATGCATCTGAGTAAGCATAATGTTCTCAAAAATATTCGTCTCCTTGACAAAAGCAGCCTGCTCAAGTCCAATTAGAGAAGGCAGAATAGTCTGAAGCCAATTAGTAATGATCTTACTAATAGTTTTATAGATTATAGAGCAGCAAGAAATTGGCCTGAAATCCTTGACAGTTTGAACAATAGGCTTCTTAGGGATGAGGGTAAGAATGGTTACATTTGCTTGCTTGGGTAAGAAAGCAGTTTGAAAGAAATCTTCCACAACCTTGCAGAAATCATTTCGTACAATGCTCCAGGTGGCCTTAAAGAACCCAGCAGAAAAGCCATCAAGACCAGGACTCTTGTTAGACCCCATAGAAAAGAGGGCATTCTTAATTTCCTCCCTAGTAATAGGAGCAACTAAAGAATGATAATCTTGCTCTTGCACACAAGCCCCACCAGCAACAGTATCTACATCAACATGCTGGACATGAGTAGATGTCCCAAGAAGTTGTCTGTAATACCCAACAAAAGCCTCCCCCACCTCCTGAGGTCCATGGTAATGCAAACCATCAGATCCAATTATCTCCCCAATCATTTGACACTGCTGTCTCTCCTTAATTTAAGCAAAGAAGAAAGAAGAACATACATCATTGTATTTGATATCATGCAGTTTAGCTCTTTGAGAAAGAATACTAACTTCAGCCTCTTTGAGTTTGATAAAAGCCTGAGCAGTCTCTTTCTCTTTAGTTATATATTCAGCAGACAAAGGGTGTCTTTGAAGGTCTTCAAAGCATTGGTCCAACTCCAGTTTTTTTCGTTTTTAACCTTTGACCAATATTAGAGAAGTTATCCTTGTGAAGAGTCTGAAGACTCACCCTGACCTTTTTCAGTTCACCCATCAATTGAAACATTGCATTACCATGAATTTGACAGTCCCAAGC
Organism: Heliosperma pusillum; assembly: GCA_022085475.1. Taxonomy (NCBI): domain Eukaryota; kingdom Viridiplantae; phylum Streptophyta; class Magnoliopsida; order Caryophyllales; family Caryophyllaceae; genus Heliosperma; species Heliosperma pusillum. The sequence goes on from JAIUZE010000491.1 coordinate 18,104, forward strand.
ATTCAAGATAGTATGGAGGAAAGCAGGATGGGCAATCCAACAGTTAAGAAAACTAAATTGCTTCCTAGGGGTAAGATCATTGTGAAAGGAAAGAAGAGCAGGACAATGATCAGAGATCCCAGGAGGAAGGAACCGAGCATAAGTTTGAGGAAATTGCACCAACCAATCAGTGTTTACCATTATCCTATCCAATTTAGAATAGACTCTAGAAGTAATGTCATGTTTATTGAACCAAGTAAAACTAGCCCAGTGCCCTGCAGATCATTCAAGCCACAATGGAGTAGGCAATCATTAAAATCAGCTAGTTCAGAGAAGACAGGAGGAGTGTCACTAATCTTTTCATGATAATATCTAACCACGTTGAAGTCACCCATAGTGACCCATGGGCCAACTATACCAGCAAAGCCAGAAAGAGACTGCCAGAGGCTATGTCTATGATCAGGGTTATTACTCCCATAGATGACAGACATATGAAAACTCCTCCCTGTAGCAAAATGCTTCACCAGACAGTGAATAACTTGAGCATGCTCCTCCAGAATACTCACAGAAGTAGTCACATTATTCCAAAGCAACCAAATCCTACCATTAGAGTGAGAGTTATAATTTGTATAGTTACTCAACCTTCTGAACCTATTAGACAAAATTCTAGAGGTTTTATTTTGCTTTACTCTAGTTTCCAATAATCTAAGAAAATTACTAACCTCTAGATGCTTAACTACCTTATTAAAACCCCTAATATTCCAAGTAGCTATGATCATAGAAACTATTTATCAGGGGGTTCCACTTCAGTGGAAGCACCAGAAACGATTTCATCTTCACCAAATTGTCCCAGAACATGGTATTTGTTAGGAGACAAAATAACATCAGAACCTTTAGAGAAGGCCTTGACTCCACCTATTAACTCATCAACCTGCGAACCATCCTTGCTTTGTCCAGAGACATGCCCTACTTCACTGCATCCTGAGTGCTTTACAGCCCTCTCAGTAATGGAAATATGATGTGTTGACAGAGGGATTTGGCCTGGCTCACAGCATACTGAGCCATCACCCTTCTGCAAGACATTCATGTCCTTCTGAGAGTCTGAGGTACCACCTAGCAAGTGACATTATGAGGCAAGCTCTAAACAAGGCAAGTCAGATTCAGGTAAAACTGAGCAAGAGACAGGTGTAGAACTTGTTTGAGGATCAGTAACTCCAGGGTTCTTTCCCTTTTTAACTCCACCTCCCTCAGGAATAGGTTTAGGAACAGAGATCTTATTCTTTTTGCAAGAAGAGGACAAATGACCAAGCTTCTTACAGGTTTTGCAATAATATGGAACCCATTCATAAACAACCCTCTGAACAGATTGGCCAATGTAAGGAGCATTGATAACAACTTGTTCAACAAGATCAGCAGAAACATCCACTTCTATCATTACTCTAGCAAAAGACAGCTTAGCCTTACAGGTGGTTGTTAGATCAGCAAATAGAGGCTTATGTTAAGTGCTTATTTTACATATATTTAGTAGCTTAATTAGGCTTATTTTGACTCCCCTTGATATGATTTTAGGCTAGCTTTGTATGGTTTCGTCATGTTTCGATATATACTACGCTTTGGTATGTTTCGTGTTCGTTTCAGGTCAAAACGAACCATCCTTGGAAAGGTATCCATGACAGGAGTGTTGAGAAACAAGTTCTCGGACATTGGAATGAAGGACAAAGGCTTAGATGTCATGAGCATAAAGATTGAAGTGTCTAATTGATAATTAGGACTTAACTATCAACTTAATGCCTCTACTTGGTTTAATTTGTTTATGGAAGTAGGTAGGTTGATCAATATTAGGGAGTTTAATTGACTCGGAAGAGTTGTTAATAGCAAATTAGATAGTGTCTAATCCGAGTAGTGATTTGGTAATTACTTATCTTTAGTAGAGCTTGTCGACCTATAACGAGACTGCGGACCTTAGACCTTTTAGTTATTGATTAAAATCGTTGTTATTTGCTTATAAATTTAGTCTAGCTAATTCTCTATTATTGATTCCTCGTAGCTATAGTATAATCTAATTCGACTAGTACTTAACTTTACTTCCCTGAGATCGACTCGTAAGCATCTACAATTGACCCGTACGCTTGCGGTATTTTTAACTGAACAAGTTTTTGGCGCCGTTGCCGGGGAAGTAACGGTTAATATTAGTTAATTTTAGATTAGTTTAGACTACATTTTTTTTCTCTTTTAAATGTTATTTTATCTTGGTTTTCCACAATATGAAGATGAGGAATTTTGGGCTTACCTTGATAGACTTAAACAGTTCCTTGACTCATTGGATGGTCACGGCTTTAGCGATGAAGAGTTACGTCTAACAATTCATAATGGTATAAATTGTCATGTTAGATCTTTGTTTAGCTCTTTATGTGGAGGAGATCTTTCTTCTAAATCAACTAATGAAGCTTATGACCTTTTTGACTGGTTAGAACGTGAAAGTCGTAACCCCGAATTCTCGTTTTTAAAGGCTTGTCAGATAAACGATAATGTGAAAATCAATGATGATATTGAGGCCTCTGATAATAATGTTGAGGGTGACAAATGTATGGGTAAAATTGTTGACATATCAACCAAGGAGATTATTGATGGAACTATTTTACAAGAGGATGAGGTTGGTTATTTCTTAGCCAAGGCAGATGATATATACAACCTCAATCCTACCGCTTATTCATCTATCCCTTCTAAAATTCTTGATTTTGTTCCATCAGTTCCTCTTCTTTATCCTCCTCCATGCTTAAGTTCATTATATCTTTCCCATTCCTATGAATGTTTGGATGAGTACCTTGACGATACATCTTTGTATTTCCTTTCCGGACATTTTGGGACCTATAAAGGTAGACCGCCAGACATATCTTAATCGGTAAGTGATTATTTTGAGGAGATGTTTCATAATATCAAAGATAGTGAACGGTGTTTTGGGTCATATGAAACTAACTTTATGGAGCAACCAATGATTAAGGAATATATTAACATATTCATGTTTGATGAGAGTTCTTCAAGGGAGTATGATAAGTTACAACGTTTTTTATCCATGATAATACTTGTCTATAATTTGAAATGTTGTTACTTACATTGTTATGAAGAGTGCTCGCAGACTTATGATCGACTCTTGCGATCATTAAATGCATCTTCCATTGAAGATGATCCAAGCTGAGAATATTGAAAAAGCGTCAAGCTAATGACGTTAAACAAGCGCTTCTTGGGAGGCAACCCAAGTTATGTATGTATTTATTTTCATTTTCTCATTTTTTTTTAAAATAATAATGAAGGATCTGTTTAGCTCGTCCCGGCGTGGTTGACCATGTTGTCGGTCAAACCCCCTACCCCCTTCTTTTGTTTATTGTCCCATGTTTTGAACTTCTTATGCATTGAGGACAATGCGTTGTTTAGGCTTGGGGGAGGATATATTATATATGTGTTTTAGTTATCTAGTTAGTAGTTCATTTATTCATCGCATTGTATTTCTTTAAAAAACAAAAAAAACAAAAAAAAATCAAAAAATTTTAAAAATCCAAAAAATTTGACATCTTATTTCTAGTGGATTTGGCTTATGCTTAAACATTGATTATGTCTCATTCCATTTTGCTAACCTTTGAAGCTTGGTAATTGCATGTTTTAGGTCTTAGTTGTCTTTCTAAGATAACTCGAAAATACTGCTAGATGAGTCTTGACACCGTGACACCTCACGGGGCGCGAGATCCTTGACCACACCATGTATTAGGCATAACTACTCAAATTGAGAGGATGTAGAGCCTCCAAGACCGGCGTACCTGTATCCGGTCTCATTGTTAGGATTTGTGAGTAGTTTCCCTCCAGGATGCGCTTTACTTGAGTGTGGCGTATCCCCCCTATCTCCTTGTACATTCGATCATCTTGCGTTATGAGGCATGTTTCTTTTGTTATAATTTGAACTCCACATGGCCAAATAGACCTATTTTATTACCCTTTGAATTAATCCGCTGCTTGTAGCCCGTCTGAGCCTTTCTAGCCTGATTTTCTTTGCTTAACCCACATTATATAGCTACATTCCAAAACCTCTGACCTTAGCCGGGTCAGTCGTGTGTAGTACTTTTGTGGTTATTTTGCTACTAAAGGTGGGTAAGGGTGTTTAATTGTCTAGTCTAATACGTCACTTGTTGATAGCATGGAGTTTATTCTTTGGACTTGTGTATCTTATTACTCTTATCCCATGTCGTTCCTCTCATGAAAATAAAGAGTTGATGAAAAGAAAAAAAAAAGAATGAAAAAAGAATGAAAAAAAAAAGAAAAGAAAAGAAAGACATGAATGAAGGAAAAAAGCGGGAATGACATGGAGAAGTTTGCTTATAATCAAGAAAGATAATCCATTAAGTTGGGTTTTGGATTTATGTCCGGATTAGAGTTTGCTTTGTATTGTGATAAACAAATGGTGTCTAATGGGATTTAAATGGGAAGTAGTGATTTTCTAGCATATTTATCACTTTCCTTATGTTACAAGGTATAAGATCATTTCAGCGTTGTGTTTTAGCCTTTCCGGATTGTCTTACATTGTCTACTTAGTGATATTGGGTTCCTAATGTTGGATATTCATTTGGTAAGTACAAATACGCGACTACCGGCTTTTAACTCCACATTATCCAAATATGTTGCCACTTTTTACCCTATCCTAAGCCCCGTTGCAACCCTTTGCCTCGCTTGTTTGGCTTGAATGCATGATAATTGGAGGGGTATTCCACTCTTTATTGTGGGCGTAGTGCCATTTTTTCACTTTTCCTGCAGGTTGAATATGTGAGTGCCAAAATCAAAATTGCCTTGTTGTATGTGTGATGAGTGACATCTTGTGAGCGCCTAGTACATGGTATAGCACGGTTAAAGGATTGAGCATGGAGTGGGGTGTTGCACCGTCTTATGATCATTAATTATGTTTGTGTTTTCACCACTCCCTTCGATTCAACAAGGGAAGAGGCCTTCACATGTATGATGCTAGATTCGTGTAGGGTGATGCATTTGGTATTGAGATGTTAAGCCATTTCACTATCTTGTCCTCCTATTTATTGATTGTTTGCTGAGTATTTGCTTGAGGACAAGCAAGGTTTCGGCTTGCAGGAATTTGTTAAGTGCTTATTTTACATATATTTAGTAGCTTAATTAGGCTTATTTTGACTCCCCTTGGTATGATTTTAGGCTAGTTTTGCATGGTTTCGTCATGTTTCGATATATACTACGCTTTGGTATGTTTCGTGTTTGTTTCAGGTCAAAACGAACCATCCTTGGAAAGGTATCCATTAGGAGTGTTGAGAAACGAGTTCTCGGACATTGGAATGAAGGACAAAGGCTTAGATGTCATGAGCATAAAGATTTAAGTATTTTAAGAAGAAGAGAGGACAAGAAGAAATCCCCCGGGCGGGGGAAGTTATGTACCCGGGCGGGGAAACTGGAACTTGAAGCCGCAATTGGGCAGAAGTACTCCCCCGGGCGGGGGGAAATTAGCCCCGGGCGGGGAGACTGCGAAAACTATTATTCGAGTTTTGGAAACTCCAATTTAGCTTAGTTTCCAAGTTATAATAAAAGACCTATTATTAAAAACCCTTGGATACTTAGTTTTACATAGATTGTTTTTATCTTATGCTTAGATTAAGAACCCTAATTACAAGAACTCTCTAGATTAAGATTTAATTACTTCGCACTTTGGATTATTGCAATTATATTTCGTTCTATTCAACATTCAGGTTCTTTAATTACAAGTATTATTTCATCTATTCTTTTAGTTATGTCTTATATTGTTTTAATTATGAATTGTTTGTCTTCTTTTATTATGAGTGAGTAATTTCCCATCTAGGGTTCATAGGATTGTTGTAGGGATGACAAGCATGAATTGAATTGTTTATTTTGATTACCTAATTGGTATCTCGGATTTAGATAAAGATTTATATTAAATTGGATTGTTGTTTTTGATTGAATGAATCTAGGAGCAAGTTAATTGATCAATGGGAATTGAGAATTGTTTTGTGACGAGATTTATCCACCAAGTTCATCATCTAATAATATGTTAAAGCTAGATTAATTTGTGGAAGCAAGACGGTTTAGTTTAGAACATTAATCTTATCTTTGATTATTAGTTATTCATGGGAGTGTCTAATTGATAATTAGGACTCAACTATCAACTCAATGCCTCTACTTGGTTTAATGTGCTTATGGAAGTAGGTAGGTTGATCAATATTAGAGAGTTTAATTGTCTCGGAAGAGTTTTTAATAGCAAATTAGGTAGTGTCTAATCCGAGTAGTGATTTGGTAATTATTTATCCTTAGTAGAGCTTGTCGACCTATAACGAGACTATGAACCTTAGACCTTTTAGTTATTGATTAAAATCGTTGTTATTTGCTTATAAATTTAGTCTAGCTGATTCTCTATTATTGATTCCTCGTAGCTAAAGTATAATCTAATTCGACTAGTACTTAACTTTACTTCCCTGAGATCGACTCGTAAGCATCTACAATTGACCCGTACGCTTGCGGTATTTTTAACTGAACAAGTTTTTGGCGCCGTTGCCGGGGAAGTAACGGTTAATATTAGTTTACTTTAGATTAGTTTAGACTACGATTTTTATTTTGCGTACGCAAGTACGCCTCTTTTCTTTCTAATTATTTTCCTTTAGTTTTGTTGTTAGTCTTATATGCGCAGGGGAAATTCCGCAGGTGATCTACTATTTGACCCTGAAATTGAAGCCACTGCCAGAAGGCTTAACGCTGAAAGAAGGAGGAAGAGAAAGGAGCTTGAACCCGATACTACTTCTGAGTCTCTTGTAGAAACTGATATTCCTATCATCATGACTTCTATGCGAGAAGAAACGGCTCCGAAACCAACTTTCAACTCCAGCATCTCAAAGCCAAAGATTGATGCAAACAACTTTGAGTTGAAAACTTCTTTGATTCATTTTGTTCAAACTGATCAGTTCGGTGGCTCACCAACTGAAAATCCTAACGAGCACCTGAATAGATTCCTTGATAAAGCTGACATAAAGATTAATGGAGCTTCTGATGACGCCATCCGGTTGAGGTTATTCCCTTATTCTCTTCGAGGGAGTGCACGTGAGTGGTTGAACAATTGTGATCCTGACTCGTTTGATACTTGGGATAAGCTTTCTACTGCTTTTCTGCAAAAATACTTTCCTCCTGGGAAGACTGCCAAGTTCAGAAACGACATTACAGGGTTTGTGCAACGTGAAGATGAGTCTCTCTATGAATCCTGGGAGAGATACAAGGAACTTCAAAGACAATGTCCTCACCACGGGATCCCTTCCTGTGTATTGATTTATACTTTCTACAATTCTCTAAAGCCAGAGTTGCAAATGAGTCTCAATGCAGCTGCCGGGGGACGATTAGACGGGATTTCTTGGGTTAAGGCCAAGGCTCTTATAGAGGATCTAGCAATAAGCACTTATCATTGGGGGAGTGACCGCAGTGTTCGAGGGAGCAAGGCCACTGATGATTCTGTTAGTGTGATGCAAGCCAAACTTGACAACCTATCTCAACAAGTAGCTCATCTCAAGTTGAGTAATGGTTCTAGCTCTTCATTATCCATGTGTCAGCTTTGTGGGGTTAATGGGCATGATTCTTCTGAATGTGTGAATGCTTCAATGATGGAGCAAGTGAATGCTCTTAATGGGAAGCAACAATGGGACCCCAATTCAAATACTTACAATCCGGGGTGGGCTCATAATCCTAAGCTCTCATATGGAAACACAAGCAACATCCAGAATCCCCAACATCAGGTTAAGACTTATCAACAACCTCCTGGTTTCCAAGCACGACCATCTTATCAACATTTGCCCATGCAATCACATACTCAATACCAGCAACAACAGTTTCAACAACCTCAAGCTCCTCAAAAATCCAATGTGGAGTTGATGTTGGAGCAAGTTTTGTCTCAACAATCTCAATACATGCGAGACCAAAACCAGAAAAATGAAGAGTTTTCTACATCGATTTCTCAACTCAAATCCTCACATAAAATGGTAGAAACTCAACTTGCTCAAATAGCCCAACAAGTCAATCAATTGGTGAAACCTCGAGGACAATTTCCTGGGCAACCTGATCCAAATCCTAAAGCTCAGTGCAATGCTATCACTACGAGGGATGAGAAAGAGTTAGAGGTGTCAGCAGGGAAGGTTGTGAGAGAAGTACTGGAGGGGGAGAAAGCTGATAAGGAACAAACACATGCTAAGCCTCCAAAGAGTTCTAGTAACGGAGGGTACAAATGAAAGGGTTTATATACCGCCGGTCCCGTTTCCTCAACGTTTGGCCCAAGCAACACTTGAAAAACGGTATGGTAAGTTTTCTGAAATTCTCAAGAAACTCCAGGTTAACATGCCCTTTCTTGATCTTCTTAGTGAAATGCCTTCATATGTCAAGTTGTTAAAACAACTCCTATCTAAGAAGAGGTCCCTTGAGTCTGTTAAAACAGTTTTATTAACTGAAGATTGTTCATCTGTTCTGCTAAATAACTTACCACCCAAAATTGAGGATCCGGGTAGTTTCACTCTCCCTTGTATGATAAATGGAATTAAATTTGAGAGGGTCTTGTGTGATCTTGGTGCTAGTATAAATTTGATGCCTCTTTCCCTTTTTCATAAATTGGGATTTAAGGACCTTAAACCATCTAAGGTGTCGCTCCAAATGGCAGATACTACTATCCGAATCCCCAGTGGGGTAGTTGAGGATGTTTTGGTCAAGGTAAATAAGTTCACTTTTCCCGTGGATTTTCATGTTCTAGATATGGAAGAAAACAATGAAATACCCTTAATCTTAGGGAGACCATTTCTAGCCACAGGTAGGACATTGATAGACATGCAACAAGGTGAACTAGTTTTGAGAGTTAAGGATGAAAGTGTGACCTTCAAAATACTTGAGCCACAAGTCTCTTTCTCCATTTCTAATCCATGTCCTGCTATTGGTGCTACTAACAATGTTTGCGCTGAGATTGTTAAGCCATCAGTAGAACCCCCTGAAAGAAATTATATGGTTAAGGTAGCGAGATCAACATCTTTGAAGGATCAAGGTAGAGGCATAGTACATCCCACCGACACTAGTCAACATCATTCCAAAGGAGAAGTAATTTGGCGTGCCAAGGTGAAAGAGAAAGCAAGGTTAATCGATGATGGATGTGTACCACCAGATATTGCTTATCGCTCATCTAAGGGCAATTCAGGTTAATGATTTCCAAAAGCGTCAAGCTAATGACGTTAAAGAAGCGCTTCTTGGGAGGCAACCCAAGTTAGGTATGTATTTATTTTTCGTTTTCTCATTTTTTTTAAATAACAATGAAGGATCTGTTTAGCTCGTCCGGGCGCGGTTGACCATGCTGTCGGTCAAACCCCATCCCCCCTTCTTTTGTTTATTGTCCCATGTTTTGAATTTCTTATGCATTGAGGACAATGCGTCGTTTAGGCTTGGGGGAGGATACACTTCATTATTTATGTGTCGTAGTTATCTTGTTAGTAGTTAATTCATCGCATTGCATCTCTTTCAAAAAAAAAACCCAAAAAAAATCAAAAAATCTTAAAAATCCAAAAAAATTGACATCTTATTTCTAGTGAATTTGGCTTATGCTTAAACATTGATTATGTCTCATTCCATTTTGCTAACCTTTGAAGCTTGCTAATTGCATGTTTAAGGCCTTAGTTGTCTTTCTAAGACAACTCGAAATACTGCTAGATGAGTCTTGACACCGTGACACCTCACGGGGCGCGATATCCTTGACCACACCATGTATTAGGCATAACTACTTAAATTGAGAGGATGTAGAGCCTCCAAGACCGGCGTACCTGTATCCGGTCTCATTGTTAGGATTTGTGAGTAGTTTCCCTCCAGGATGCGCTTTACTTGAGTGTGGTGTATTCCCCCGTTCTCCTTGTGCATTCGATCATCTTGCGTTATGAGGCATGTTTCTTTTGTTATAATTTGAACTCCACATGGCCAAATAGACTTGTTTTATTACCCTTTGAATTAATCCGCTGCTTGTAGCCCGTCTAAGCCTTTCTAGCCTGATTTTCTTTGGTTAACCCACATTATATAGCTACATTCCAAAACCTCCGACCTTAGCCGGGTCAGTCGTGTGTAGTACTTTTGTGGTTATTTTGCTACTAAAGGTGGGTAAGGGTGTTTAATTGTCTAGTCTAATATGTCACTTGTTGATAGCATGAGGTTTATTCTTTGGACTTGTGTATCTTATTACTCTTATCCCATGTCGTTCCTCTCATGAAAATAAAAAGTTGATGAGAAAGAAAAAAAATGTATATGAAAAAGAAAAAAAAAAGAATGAAAAAAGAATGAAAAAAAAAGAAAAGAAAAGAAAGACATGAATGAAGAAAAAAAAAGCGGGAATGATATGGAGATTTTTATGTATGATCAAGAAAGAGATAGTCCATTAAGTTGGGGTTTGGGTTTATATCTGGATTAGAGTTTGCTTTGTATTATGATAAACAAATTGTGTCTAATGGGATTTAAATGGGAAGTAGTGATTTTCTAGCATATTTGTCACTTTCCTTATGTTACAAGGTATAAGGTCATTTCACCATTGTGTTTTAGCTCTTTCCGGATTGTCTTACATTGTCTACTTAGTGATGTTGGGTTCCTAATGTTGGATATTCATTTGGTAAGTACAAATACGCGACTACCGGCTTTTAACTCCACATTATCCAAATATGTTGCCACTTTTTACCCTTCAACCTAAGCCCCGTTGCAACCCTTTGCCTCGCTTGTTTGGCTTGAATGCATGAGAATTGGAGGGGTATTCCACTCTTTATTGTGGGCGTAGTGCCATTTTTGCACATTTCCTGCAGGTTGAATAGGTGAGTGCCACAATAAAAATTGCCTTGTTCTATGTGTGATGAGTGACATCTTGTGAGCGTCTAGTACATAGTATTGCACGGTTGAAGGATTGAGCATGGAGTGGGGTGTTGCACCGTCTTATGATCATTAATTATGTTTGTATTTTCACCAATCCCTTTGGTTCATCAAGGGAAGAGGCCTTTACATGTATGATGCAAGATTCGTGTAGGGTAATGCATTTGGTATTGAGCTGTTTAGTCATTTCACTATCTTGTCCTCCTATTTATTGATTGTTTGCTGAGTATTTGCTTGAGGACAAGCAAGGTTTCGGCTTGGGGGAATTTGTTAAGTGGTTATTTTACGTGTATTTAGTAGCTTAATTAGGCTTATTTTGACTCCCCTTGATATGATTTTAGGCTAGTTTTGCATGGTTTCGTCATGTTTCGATATATACTACGCTTTGGTATGTTTCGTGTTTGTTTCAGGTCAAAACGAACCATCCTTGGAAAGGTATCCATTAGGAGTGTTGAGAAACGAGTTCTCGGACATTGGAATGAAGGACAAAGGCTTAGATGTCATGAGCATAAAGATTTAAGTATTTTAAGAAGAAGAGAGGACAAGAAGAAATCCCCCGGGCGGGGGAAGTTATGTACCCGGGCGGGGAAACTGGAACTTGAAGCCGCAATTGGGCAGAAGTACTCCCCCGGGCGGGGGGAAATTAGCCCCGGGCGGGGAGACTGCGAAAACTATTATTCGAGTTTTGGAAACTCCAATTTAGCTTAGTTTCCAAGTTATAATAAAAGACCTATTATTAAAAACCCTTGGATACTTAGTTTTACATAGATTGTTTTTATCTTATGCTTAGATTAAGAACCCTAATTACAAGAACTCTCTAGATTAAGATTTAATTACTTCGCACTTTGGATTATTGCAATTATATTTCGTTCTATTCAACATTCAGGTTCTTTAATTACAAGTATTATTTCATCTATTCTTTTAGTTATGTCTTATATTGTTTTAATTATGAATTGTTTGTCTTCTTTTATTATGAGTGAGTAATTTCCCATCTAGGGTTCATAGGATTGTTGTAGGGATGACAAGCATGAATTGAATTGTTTATTTTGATTACCTAATTGGTATCTCGGATTTAGATAAAGATTTATATTAAATTGGATTGTTGTTTTTGATTGAATGAATCTAGGAGCAAGTTAATTGATCAATGGGAATTGAGAATTGTTTTGTGACGAGATTTATCCACCAAGTTCATCATCTAATAATATGTTAAAGCTAGATTAATTTGTGGAAGCAAGACGGTTTAGTTTAGAACATTAATCTTATCTTTGATTATTAGTTATTCATGGGAGTGTCTAATTGATAATTAGGACTCAACTATCAACTCAATGCCTCTACTTGGTTTAATGTGCTTATGGAAGTAGGTAGGTTGATCAATATTAGAGAGTTTAATTGTCTCGGAAGAGTTTTTAATAGCAAATTAGGTAGTGTCTAATCCGAGTAGTGATTTGGTAATTATTTATCCTTAGTAGAGCTTGTCGACCTATAACGAGACTATGAACCTTAGACCTTTTAGTTATTGATTAAAATCGTTGTTATTTGCTTATAAATTTAGTCTAGCTGATTCTCTATTATTGATTCCTCGTAGCTAAAGTATAATCTAATTCGACTAGTACTTAACTTTACTTCCCTGAGATCGACTCGTAAGCATCTACAATTGACCCGTACGCTTGCGGTATTTTTAACTGAACAAGTTTTTGGCGCCGTTGCCGGGGAAGTAACGGTTAATATTAGTTTACTTTAGATTAGTTTAGACTACGATTTTTATTTTGCGTACGCAAGTACGCCTCTTTTCTTTCTAATTATTTTCCTTTAGTTTTGTTGTTAGTCTTATATGCGCAGGGGAAATTCCGCAGGTGATCTATTATTTGACCCTGAAATTGAAGCCACTGCCAGAAGGCTTAACGCTGAAAGAAGGAGGAAGAGAAAGGAGCTTGAACCCGATACTACTTCTGAGTCTCTTGTAGAAACTGATATTCCTATCATCATGACTTCTATGCGAGAAGAAACGGCTCCGAAACCAACTTTCAACTCCAGCATCTCAAAGCCAAAGATTGATGCAAACAACTTTGAGTTGAAAACTTCTTTGATTCATTTTGTTCAAACTGATCAGTTCGGTGGCTCACCAACTGAAAATCCTAACGAGCACCTGAATAGATTCCTTGATAAAGCTGACATAAAGATTAATGGAGCTTCTGATGACGCCATCCGGTTGAGGTTATTCCCTTATTCTCTTCGAGGGAGTGCACGTGAGTGGTTGAACAATTGTGATCCTGACTCGTTTGATACTTGGGATAAGCTTTCTACTGCTTTTCTGCAAAAATACTTTCCTCCTGGGAAGACTGCCAAGTTCAGAAACGACATTACAGGGTTTGTGCAACGTGAAGATGAGTCTCTCTATGAATCCTGGGAGAGATACAAGGAACTTCAAAGACAATGTCCTCACCACGGGATCCCTTCCTGTGTATTGATTTATACTTTCTACAATTCTCTAAAGCCAGAGTTGCAAATGAGTCTCAATGCAGCTGCCGGGGGACGATTAGACGGGATTTCTTGGGTTAAGGCCAAGGCTCTTATAGAGGATCTAGCAATAAGCACTTATCATTGGGGGAGTGACCGCAGTGTTCGAGGGAGCAAGGCCACTGATGATTCTGTTAGTGTGATGCAAGCCAAACTTGATGACCTATCTCAACAAGTAGCTCATCTCAAGTTGAGTAATGGTTCTAGCTCTTCATTATCCATGTGTCAGCTTTGTGGGGTTAATGGGCATGATTCTTCTGAATGTGTGAATGCTTCAATGATGGAGCAAGTGAATGCTCTTAATGGGAAGCAACAATGGGACCCCAATTCAAATACTTACAATCCGGGGTGGGCTCATAATTCTAAGCTCTCATATGGAAACACAAGCAACATCCAGAATCCCCAACATCAGGTTAAGACTTATCAACAACCTCCTGGTTTCCAAGCACGACCATCTTATCAACATTTGCCCATGCAATCACATACTCAATACCAGCAACAACAGTTTCAACAACCTCAAGCTCCTCAAAAATCCAATGTGGAGTTGATGTTGGAGCAAGTTTTGTCTCAACAATCTCAATACATGCGAGACCAAAACCAGAAAAATGAAGAGTTTTCTACATCGATTTCTCAACTCAAATCCTCACATAAAATGGTAGAAACTCAACTTGCTCAAATAGCCCAACAAGTCAATCAATTGGTGAAACCTCGAGGACAATTTCCTGGGCAACCTGAACCAAATCCTAAAGCTCAGTGCAATGCTATCACTACGAGGGATGAGAAAGAGTTAGAAGTGTCAGCAGGGAAGGTTGTGAGAGAAGTATTGGAGGGGGAGAAAGCTGATAAGGAACAAGCACATGCTAAGCCTCCAAAGATTTCTAGTAACGGGGGTACAAATGAAAGGGTCTATATACCGCCGGTCCCGTTTCCTCAACGTTTGGCCCAAGCAACACTTGAAAAACGGTATGGTAAGTTTTCTGAAATTCTCAAGAAACTCCAGGTTAACATGCCCTTTCTTGATATTCTTAGTGAAATGCCTTCATATGTCAAGTTGTTAAAACAACTCCTATCTAAGAAGAGGTCCCTTGAGTCTGTTAAAACAGTTTTATTAACTGAAGATTGTTCATCTGTTCTGCTAAATAACCTACCACCCAAAATTGAGGATCCGGGTAGTTTCACTCTCCCTTGTATGATAAATGGAATGAAATTTGAGAAGGTCTTGTGTGATCTTGGTGCTAGTATAAATTTGATGCCTCTTTCCCTTTTTCATAAATTGGGATTTAAGGACCTTAAACCATCTAAGGTGTCGCTCCAAATGGCAGATACTACTATCCGAATCCCCAGTGGGGTAGTTGAGGATGTTTTGGTCAAGGTAAATAAGTTCACTTTTCCCGTGGATTTTCATGTTCTAGATATGGAAGAAAACAATGAAATACCCTTAATCTTAGGGAGACCATTTCTAGCCACATGTAGGACATTGATAGACATGCAACAAGGTGAACTAGTTTTGAGAGTTAAGGATGAAAGTGTGACCTTCAAACTACTTGAGCCACAAGTCTCTTTCCCCATTTCTAATCCATATCCTGCTATTGGTGCTACTATCAATGTTTGCGCTGAGATTGTTAAGCCATCAGTAGAACCCCCTGAAAGAAATTATATGGTTAAGGTAGCGAGATCAACATCCTTGAAGGATCAAGGTAAAGGCCTAGTGCATCCCACCTACACTAGTCAACATCATTCCAGAGGAGAAGTAATTTGGCGTGCCAAGGTGAAAGAGAAAGCAAGGTTAATCGATGATGGATGTGTACCACCAGATATTGCTTATCGCTCATCTAAGGGCAATTCAGGTTAATGATTTCCAAAAGCGTCAAGCTAATGACGTTAAAGAAGCGCTTCTTGGGAGGCAACCCAAGTTAGGTATGTATTTATTTTTCGTTTTCTCATTTTTTTTAAATAACAATGAAGGATCTGTTTAGCTCGTCCGGGCGCGGTTGACCATGCTGTCGGTCAAACCCCATCCCCCCTTCTTTTGTTTATTGTCCCATGTTTTGAATTTCTTATGCATTGAGGACAATGCGTCGTTTAGGCTTGGGGGAGGATACACTTCATTATTTATGTGTCGTAGTTATCTTGTTAGTAGTTAATTCATCGCATTGCATCTCTTTCAAAAAAAAAACCCAAAAAAAATCAAAAAATCTTAAAAATCCAAAAAAATTGACATCTTATTTCTAGTGAATTTGGCTTATGCTTAAACATTGATTATGTCTCATTCCATTTTGCTAACCTTTGAAGCTTGCTAATTGCATGTTTAAGGCCTTAGTTGTCTTTCTAAGACAACTCGAAAATACTGCTAGATGAGTCTTGACACCGTGACACCTCACGGGGCGCGATATCCTTGACCACACCATGTATTAGGCATAACTACTTAAATTGAGAGGATGTAGAGCCTCCAAGACCGGCGTACCTGTATCCGGTCTCATTGTTAGGATTTGTGAGTAGTTTCCCTCCAGGATGCGCTTTACTTGAGTGTGGTGTATTCCCCCGTTCTCCTTGTGCATTCGATCATCTTGCGTTATGAGGCATGTTTCTTTTGTTATAATTTGAACTCCACATGGCCAAATAGACTTGTTTTATTACCCTTTGAATTAATCCGCTGCTTGTAGCCCGTCTAAGCCTTTCTAGCCTGATTTTCTTTGGTTAACCCACATTATATATCTACATTCCAAAACCTCCGACCTTAGCCGGGTCAGTCGTGTGTAGTACTTTTGTGGTTATTTTGCTACTAAAGGTGGGTAAGGGTGTTTAATTGTCTAGTCTAATACGTCACTTGTTGATAGCATGAGGTTTATTCTTTGGACTTGTGTATCTTATTACTCTTATCCCATGTCGTTCCTCTCATGAAAATAAAGAGTTGATGAAAAGAAAAAAAAAAGGAAATGAAAAAAAGGAAAAGAAAAGAAAGAATGAAAAAAAATGAAGGAAAAAAGAGGGAATGACATGAAGAAGTTTGCTTATGATCAAGAAAGAGATAGTCCATTAAGTTGGGTTTTGGATTTATATCCGGATTAGAGTTTGCTTTGTATTGTGATAAACAAATGGTGTCTAATGGGATTTAAATGGGAAGTAGTGATTTTCTAGCATATTTGTCACTTTCCTTATGTTACAAGGTATAACCGTATAAGATCATTTCACCATTGTGTTTTAGCTCTTTCGGATTATCTTACATTGTCTACTTAGTGATGTTGGGTTCCTAATGTTGGATATTCATTTGGTAAGTACAAATACGCGACTACCGGCTTTTAACTCCACATTATCCAAATATGTTGCCACTTTTTACCCTTCAACCTAAGCCCCGTTGCAACCCTTTGCCTCGCTTGTTTGACTTGAATGCATGAGAATTGGAGGTGTATTCCACTCTTTCTTGCGGGTGTAGTGCCATTTTTGCACATTTTTTGCAGGTTGAATAGGTGAGTGCCAAAATCTAAATTGCCTTGTTCTATGTGTGATGAGTGACATGCATCTTGTGAGCGTCTAGTACATGGTATTGCACGGTTAAAGGATTGAGCATGGAGTGGGGTGTTGCACCGTCTTATGATCATTAATTATGTTTGTGTTTTCACCACTCCCTTTGGTTCATCAAGGGAAGAGGCCTTTACATGTATGATGCTACTTTCGTGTAGGGTGATGCATTTGGTTTGAGTTGTTTACCATTTCACTATCTTGTCCTCCTATGTATTGATTGTTTGATGAGTATTTGCTTGAGGACAAGTAAGATTTCGGCTTGGGGGAATTTGTTAAGTGGTTATTTTACGTATATTTAGTAGCTTAATTAGGCTTGTTTTGACTCCCCTTGATATGATTTTAGGCTAGCTTTGCATGGTTTCGTCATGTTTCGATATATACTACGCTTTGGTATGTTTCGTGTTTGTTTCAGGTCAAAACGAATCATCCTTGGAAAGGTATCCATTAGGAGTGTTGAGAAACGAGTTCTCAGAGATTGGAATGAAGAACAAAGGCTTAGATGTCATGAGCATAGAGATTGAAGTATTTTATGAAGAAGAAAAGAAAAGAAGAACTCCCCCGGGCGGGGATATTTTGTACCCGGGCGGGGAAACTGGCACTTGAAGCCGCAATTGGGCAGAAGTACTCCCCCGGGCGGGGGGAAATTATCCCCGGGAGGGGGGACTGCGAAAACCCCTATTCGAGTTTTGGAAACTCCAATTTAGCTTAGTTTCCAAGTTATAATAAAAGACCTATTATTAAAAACCCTTGGATACTTAATTTTACATACATTGTTTTTATCTTATGCTTAGATTAAGAACCCAAATTACAAGAACTCTCTAGATTAAGATTTAATCACTTCGCTCTTTGGATTATTGCAATTATATTTCGTTCTATTCAACATTCAGGTTCTTTAATTACAAGTATTCTTTCATCTATTCTTTTAGTTATGTCTTATATTGTTTTAATTATTAATTGTTTGTCTTCTTTTATTATGAGTGAGTAATTTCCCATCTAGGGTTCGTAGGATCGTTGTAGGGATGACAAGCATGAATTGAATTGTTAATTTTGATTACCTAATTGGTATCTCGGATTTAGATAAAGATTTATATTGAATTGGATTGTTGTTTTTGATTGAATGAATCTAGGAGCAAGTTAATTGATCAATGGGAATTGAGAATTGTTTTGTGACGAGATTTATCCACCAAGTTCATCATCTAATAACAAGTTAAAGCTAAATCAATTTGGGGAAGCAAGGCGGTTTAGTTTAGAACATTAATCTTATCTTTGATTATTAGTTATTCATGGGAGTGTCTAATTGATAATTAGGACTCAACTATCAACTTAATGCCTCTACTTGGTTTAATTTGCTTATGGAAGTAGGTAGGTTGATCAATATTAGGGAGTTTAATTGTCTCGGAAGAGTTTTTAATAGCAAATTAGGTAGTGTCTAATCCGAGTAGTGATTTGGTAATTATTTATCCTTAGTAGAGCTTGTCGACCTATAACGAGACTATGAACCTTAGACCTTTTAGTTATTGATTAAAATCGTTGTTATTTGCTTATAAATTTAGTCTAGTTAATTCTCTATTATTGATTCCTCGTAGCTAAAGTATAATCTAATTCGACTAGTACTTAACTTTACTTCCCTGAGATCGACTCGTAAGCATCTACAATTGACCCGTACGCTTGCGGTATTTTTAACTGAACAAAACTTCATAGTCAAAGGTCTAAAGATTAATAGCTACTAGGTACGAGATCTACCATGTACGAGATCCACCACTATTTCCCCCTCTTGACATCATCAAAAAGAGAAAGAGAGTCAAAATAGTCAACGCACACCCATTGCCACAAAGACAAGGAAATATATACCGACACACGGTCCGCATAGACATCATAATAACTAGTTCAAAACAACCAACGAGAGCACCATATACAAACACATCCACAAAAAAGAATAGGCAATATATGGGTTAGGCTGATTTAAAGGGATAGGTCGAGGAAGGGCAAGTTATGAAGGGTAAGGGAAGGTTTATGTTAAGTTAGAATTGACTATGAGTATGAGTATAAAGATAACATGAGATATCTAAACTTCGTGAAAGAATTTTGTAGCAAAAGATCAAGATACATGCATATGAAGTTTTGAAGAACATGAAAAACGTAGGAGATTTGAAATCAATGAGGAATTAACTAAATCATCACATAGTGCTCATATTCCTCCTCCTCCTCCTTCTTTTTTTTTTTTTTTTTTTCGTTCTTCCCTTTTTTTTTTTCGCCTTTCTTCACTTTTGTTTTTTTTTTCTCACTTTTTTTCTTCCTTTTCTTTTCATCATTTTTTTTTCATCATTTTTTTTTTTCATCATTTTTTTTGAGCTCTCTCTCATTTCTCATAAGAACTTATATTGTAATGAGAATCTCCATAAAAAGTTATAGCATCATCAAAAATCCCCGATGAAAGTGCGAAATGAAAACATGTGCAAATATCATTATCGTATTAAAAATGGCACGAATAAAAGAAACTCAAGTGCAATATACTCAAACCAAAATCAATTAGGTGAAGGTATAAATTAGTTTTGGGTTGTAGGTTAAATGGTTAGGCAAATTGATTTGGTGCTTCCTATCTATTGTAGATAGGTTTTGGTAAAACAAGGTTTGGGTTATAGGTTCTCAACTGAACAGTGCAGAGGACTGTCCAATTTTGGTTTCGTAAGTTCTGGGTTGTTTTGGCTTATTTTTTTTTTTTTTTTTTTGGTTATTTGGATTTTGCCTTTATTTGAGAACAGAGTGGATATGCAAGTTAAGTACAAACATCGAATTGTCAAACCCGTTACTAGTCTATGAGAAGAGGACCAGACTAGGCAAACTACAACCATGTTCCATAACTAATGGAGAATTACCAACTCAGTGACACAATGACTCTTTTCTAGTCAATCATAGAGGAAAATGTTAGTGGATCATTAACTACGAGCTACAGTTTAATAGACCAAATTCCAATCAGATATTCTCAAATTGTTCCCTTGCTAAAGATTTAGTGAAAAGTCGGATAACTGATCTTCGATTTTACAAAAATTTAAGCAAATGTTCCCTTTTTTCTTCCATGTCACGAAAAAAGTTTGTCATAGAATATTGACGGGATTTTATGAAATATTAATTGTACTCATGTTATCACAAAAATAGGCACACAAATAATAATCATACCGTAATCCCGTAATTTTTGTCTTACTCATTTGGTTCATATGACGGAACGATATTTTGGTCGTGGTTCCAAGTGTCATACTTTGCTCCGTACACATTGATTTAGCTGTTATTTAATCCGTCTGAACTGTCGGATGTCTGATTGAACAGTGTTCTTGACTGTTCTGTTCTCCCTGAACTTGACATGACTTTAATCTGAACAGTTCAATAAACTGTTTGACATGCTTCTGTTTTACTCATCAAGTCCTCGTAAGCTATCTCTTGTTCTTCTCATCTGCACACATGCTTAATGATGTTAGATATCTTGATAAGCAAGATGAAGAATACAACATAATAGGTAGTAAGCCACAAGCTTAAGAATTTACACATCAACTACCTTTTATACTTCTCAAGATGTTTGCTTAACTTTAAGTTCAAGAGTTGAGAAGTTCTTACCATCCTTTCTTGAAGTGTGACTAAACTTCAAATATCTTACCAATTCATGTATCACACCTCAACTTTGTAGGCTCTATGTGAGAGGTCAAAAACATCGTCTCATATGCATCTTGAGCAACGAAAGTTATTTTGATCAATGCATGTTGCTCCCTCTCACTTTAGCCTGCAAAACAGATTATACTTTGGACTTGAGTACCCAAATCAACTTGGGTCCCTTTTGGTTAGTCACTTGTGCTAATAAGTCCTTTCGAATCCACATTTTCTTGACAATCTTACAATTTTGTTCCAAGTAACCTAACCGCTTCTTACAAGCATTAAATATGTGTCCTGTTTTCCCACAAAATTTGCACAAAGTATACTCAGGTAGGCCGACATACTTACGTTTACGAAAGTCACGTTCTACGGGTTCAGGATTTCTGAAATAGACATTGCTGGAAGCATTCTAAATTGAACAGTTCGGTGATCTGTTTACTTTCTGTTCAGGAACCCAAACTGTATGATATTGAGGATCATCTAGCTTGAAGTTAGAACAAGATTCATACCCTAATCCTAGCTTATTAGTATTACTGGATTGATTAACTAGGAAGTCAAGAACGGTATTACTTCCTTCCCATTTAGCGGTGACATTCCTAGCATTTCTTAGGTCGACTTCAAGTTTATCAATTTTTCTAAGAAGTCTCTTGTTCTTGTTAAGGAGATCGTCATAGTCAACATTGAGTCTATCAAATTTAGTATTGAACTCAGAGTATGTGGTAGCTCCTTTAACATGCATATTTTTTATTTCATCTAGTTCGTTAGTTAAAGCTTGTATCTTGTTGACTAGCGATTCATTTTCAGTGATAACTTCGGAATGAACAGTCTGTTCAACTGTTCGTTTTTCAATATGTTTCAGATCACGTTTTAACTTGACATTTTCTTCCGCGATACTTTCAATCTCAGTTTGCATTGCTTCCAGACGTTTACTTTGGTCATAACTAGTGTCTAGGGTCTCGTCAAGAAGCCTAATTATTTTTTCTTTTGACAGAGATCTAACACGAGTCTTGAGATCAGAAAGACATACCTCGTCATCAGATTCACTTTCGGAATTGTCAGTATGGGCCATAAGACATCTAAGATCATCTTTGTATGAGTTCTTTTGTGGCTTGGGCTTATAAGTGGATCGAAGACATAGTTGCTCTTCCTTTTCTTCCTTAAGCGGTTCATCGTCCTCGGATTCAGACTCACCCCACACAGCAGCAATCATAGCACGTTTGTACTCCTGCTTAGACTTCTCACGTTTATCTCGAGATTTTACTTCTTCCCACTTGGGACAATTTCGGATCTGATGATCACGATCTTCACATTTAAAACATCCCATTTTAGACATAGAACGAGATGTTGAAGATGAGAATGACGAAGGAACAGATTTATTTGATGAGAAATTTTTGAACTTTCCTTGGTTTTGTTTTCTGATTATTTTTGCAATACGTTTGGACAACAACGCAACCTCCTCCTCAAGATCACTTTCATTGTCACTTAAGAAGGCGTTCAAAGCTAACCCCTTAGCCTTGGGTTTCTCTTCGGCATCATCAAGAGCAATTTCGTGTGCCATAAGAGAACCCATTAGGGCTTCATATGTAAGAGTGGTTAAGTCCCTGCCTTCTTCAATAGCAGTGACCTTGGCTAGCCATCTCTTGGTTAAGCTTCTTAAAATTTTACGGACAATATCCTCAGTTTGAAAAGAGCGACCAAGATTTGAAAGTTCATTAGTTATGCTTGAAAATCGGGAAGACATGCTTTTAATTGACTCATCGTTTTGCATTTTGAAGGCCTTGTATTTTTGCATTAGAAGATCAATACGAAGTTTCTTCACTTGCAATGTTCCCTCGTGGGCTAACTCGAGAGTATCCCAAATTTGCTTAGCCGTCTTACAACCAGCAATACGGCCATCCTCTTCATTTATCAAGCCAGATTGTAAAAGGGATATTGCTCGAGAGTTCTTTTCTGCCTTCTTATAGTCATCGGCAGTGTAGGCCGCTCTTGCTTTAGGACTTTCAACACCATTTTTATCGGTGGTCGTAATAACAAGAGAGCCATTTTCAATGATTGCCCAACACTCGTAATCAGTTCCTTGAATGAAATTCATCATTCTATTTTTCCACCAGCCATAGTCCGTGCCATCGAAGACAGGACATTTGACGGAACTGGAATTCATTGAAGCAAGATAAAAGAGAAAAGATAAACTCAAAAAGGATCAAACTCTTTGCGGTAAAGCAATCAAGAGCACGAGGCTCTGATACCAATTGTTGAGTTTATGGATCCAATACTTAAGAGGGTGAGGGGGTGAATTAAATACCTTTTAATACTTTAGACACACAACTCGGAATTTATCTGTTACGAATCAGCACTCAGGCAAATTAAACAGTTCAGCGAACTGTTTAAACAATGAAGATTGTGCAGTACTGATTCGAACAGATTCGTGAATGAATCGAAATACAGGAAAACAAAATAACGATCAAACAACAATAAGAACGCAGCGGTGTTTAAGTGGTTCGACCTACTCTCTAAAGGTCTACGTCCACTATCTCTCTTATTAATATCTTCCTTATAAATCAACCCGATTACAAAGAAGACCCCCACGATCACCCCGATCGTGCGACTCGAGTACAACCCCGTACCCCAATAATCTCTTACTCACAAACTGAAAATTACAAGAACTTTGTCTCTTTATATGGTTCACAAATTCGAACAGTAGAGACAAGACCTTAAGGGATGCATATATTTGAACACTTTCACGATCCGACTTAAGGGAACAACTCAAGAGAATTTTTCACGTTAAACGTACAAGTTGTTTTTCTTTGCTGAATGATTTTCAATAAAGTATTCTATTGCATTCAACCTACTGGATTGATAGAATATATAATAGTAGGTAGTTTTTGGAATCTTGCAAAACAAGGTAAAGATAATATTTAAAAATAATATCTTTTCTAAAGAGTCCATATCTTTTAAAACAACCTTAAAATTAAATAATCTTTTAACAAAATAAGTTTCCAAAGAGGACTTATAGGGTTGGAGAAGATTATCTTATTAAGAGATATCGTTCAAATAAATTTTACTGAGAAAGATCTTTCAAGGCTTTTCGAAATCTCTTGAAAAATATTCATTGAGTTGTTCTGCATTAAATCATCCTGATTTGAACAGTCTCAAAGACTGTTCAAAACTGTCACAATGAGTTGTGCTCAAAAATAACATCCTTACATTAGCTAGACGACCAAAGAGTAGTTAGAACGATTCTTCATAGTTCCTTAAGCTCCATTCACTGTGATAATCATCTAGGCATGCACAAAGCAATCAAA
>JAIUZE010000492.1:0-12052 GCA_022085475.1 Heliosperma pusillum
ATCGGTGAATACGTCTTATTATCCAAAGACGAGCTCAACTCAGGCCTAACGAATGTACAATCCCAAGATTCATTTCTGAGAGGCGAAACCCTAATTCAAGGTTAAAAGGAGGACGAAGGCAAACCCTGGAGGCATCGCATTATATTGCAAACAATCCCTTGTCACGGATTGGAAGCAATTGTTCATTTATTTCCTTTAAACTTCTCAAAAACTCGTGGCTATTAGTTTGATTCTGGTTTTAGAAGGCTTTCAAGTTATTTTCAGTTGTAATTCAGACATTGTCGATCGGATCCTTTCTCTGCCGATCGACTAGAACTCCCTATCAAATCGATTTTTAAGTTTTATTTCGTAAGTCTGGTTGTTTCCCTCCTGCTTAATTTTTATTATTGCATTATGAATTCTGAATCCTTTCCCCTCGTATTTTTAGATCTAGTTAGAGCCATGCGTAGCTAAACTCATTCTAGGGCTAGGGACGTAATCGATACTTAAGGGAATTAGTTTAGTCAATTAAATCGTTATATTGATTTCTCTGGTTTATTTCATTACGTTAAATTATTTGTGGCCACATCTAGTTGACGTTAGCGTGGCAACCATTTGAGACCGATCCAGTAATCTTGGTAGAGACGACTAAACCATAAAAGGTATTTAAATAGGCAGGCCGACCAAGTACCCTATTTTTCTACCCGAGACTATTTCTATGACCTTGACGACCCCTATTCCTTATAGTTGAGAACTGTCCCGTCCGGCCCTAGACTCTCTTATATTGATCTCCTTCGCTTATTTACATATACTTTTAGTTAGCTTTCTTGCCTTTATCTTGTTTCTTTTATTCACTTCTAACTCAATCCTTAAAAACGACGACCTTAGTAGATTTAGAATTGCGACCTTAGATCAAATTGAATTAGACTACCTCCCCGAGAATTCGATCCCTGACTTGCCACTAGCTATTTGTAGTTAGTTTAGTTGGAGTTATAAATATTATCTGATAACAGTTTTAGCGCGACATAAAATCGTTCATCAAATTGGCGCCGTTGGCATTGGGGACACTGCTTCATTTGGTTTGGGGGAGGTGACTGTTGTGCACACGTTTTATTCTTGCATGCATATAAAAAAAAAAAAAAAAAAATGCTTGTTGTGTGTGATTGATGAAATTGTGCAATACAACAATGACGATAATGTGCTTATTCTATGATTTAACCACGATTGTTTGACAACTTGTGCCCTAAGACGGTACGAGATTAGACTGATTACCATGCTATAACTTGCTATTCTACATAACCTAGCTTGATGTGAATCTACTTTTATATCGAAACACATCTCATGTCACGTGAATCTTAGCATGCATCTCTTAGTCTGAATCGGTTTGTGAAAGATTGTTCCAAGAATTGTCCGAAGTGGTGCACTTAAGTCCTGCGGGACCGGGTACCCACAAAAAAAATTGAACTCCACATGACCAAAACAGCCCCTTATGTCCCTTTAGACTTAGGTCCTTGTTCTTGAGCCCGCATTGCTTTATAATAACCTTGGTTACAACCCGGATACTCAAACTACATGCCATATACTCACCCACCTTGACTGTTGGTTGCGTGTAAGGACAAGAGGTACTGTAACTATGCTGAATGAAATCTAAATGTGTGTAAAGTGATAATCCCGTCTGGAAATTGTAATCAAGACCCGATCGGTATGATTTATAGCCGATCGATTGTCTCATCAAAAGAGGAAGTTTTGCCTGAATCTGGTGGGAAAAGACACTAAGAAGTCAATTTTACTAAGGCGCTGCTAAACAAATGAATAAGTGAAGTCATAAGAAGCTTAACTAATCACAAGCGAAGAAATTATGGCTTAATCCTATAACTGCAGAACAAGAAGCTGGGATGATGTTGATGAATGCTGTGAATGGGTAATATTTGAAGAAATAGTCCACGTGGTCACGCAGCCACTAGTCACTATTGAGCCTCACATTCCCATTATGCGTTAGTACGCACCCACCTTTCACCTTCAGCTTAGCCCCGTTACGCCTTGTGCCCAGCATATACTTGAGACCCTATAGTACTTGAAAAATCTTTCACACATTGATTCATGCATGAGAGGTAACTGTTTAAGTAGTTTATTGGGCTCGACGATTAAGTCTCGAGTATTCACGACTAGCAAGGTTTAGTTTGAATGGTCCTGGTTGTGTAAGTCTTGGTTTGATAGTCGACTCTCACTTCTCCGTTCTTCTTGCACATGTTTTGGCTTCATGATCGGTTATCTACGTCTAAGTGCTCTGAGTTGTAAATTTCATCTATTGTCCTCTTACTTTGCTTATCATGATTGATCTTGCTTGAGGACAAGCAAGAGTTCAGTTTGGTGGAATTTGATGCATGCATTTTATATGCATGCTTAGCCTGTATTTTCCTCCATTATATGTTCGTATTTGAGCTCCTTTGAGCTATTCTATCATAGTTTTCCCTCGTTTGCTACTCTTGGTGTTCTTGCTGTCATTTATGCAGGAATGAAGTCATTTGTGCTTACTTTGGAGGATTTAGGATGAGGACCGAACTTCGCATCGCACACAGACGACATCAGAATTTCTAAGGAATGAAGTCAGAATCCCTACATAATCAAACACAAGCCATCGATCGATCATGACGTATACTGATCGACCAAGACATATTGAGCTTAATTGGCCTGATGCCAATCGACAAAGACTTATGTCGATCGAAAACAGAACTCATCTCAACTAACCTGATCGACCAAAAGCTATACCGATCGGTGAATACGCCTTATTATCCAAAGACGAGCTCAACTCAGGCCCAACTAATGTACAAGCCCAAGATTCATTTCTGAGAGGCGAAACCCTAATTCAAGGTTAAAAGGAGGACGAAGGCAAACCCTGGGGGGATCACATCGTATTGAAAACAATCCCTTGTCACGGATCTGAAGCAATTGTTCATTTATTTCCTTTAAACTTCTCAAAAACTCGTGGCTATTAGTTTGATTCTGGTTTTAGAAGGCTTTCAAGTTATTTTCAGTTGTAACTCAGACATCGTCGATCGGATCCGCTCTCTG
Organism: Heliosperma pusillum; assembly: GCA_022085475.1. Classification (NCBI taxonomy): domain Eukaryota; kingdom Viridiplantae; phylum Streptophyta; class Magnoliopsida; order Caryophyllales; family Caryophyllaceae; genus Heliosperma; species Heliosperma pusillum. The sequence continues at coordinate 3,052 of JAIUZE010000492.1, forward strand.
CCGATCGACCAGAACTCCCTTTCAAATCGATTTTTAAGTTTTATTTCGTAAGTCTGGTTATTTCCCTCCTGCTTAATTTTTATTATTGCATTATGAATTCTGAATCCTTTCCCCTCGTATTTTTAGATCTAGTTAGAGCCATGCGTAGCTAAACTCATTCTAGGGCTAGGGACGTAATCGATACTTAAGGGAATTAGTTTAGTCAATCAAATCGTCATATTGATTTCTCTGGTTTATTTCATTACGTTAAATTATTTGTGGCCACATCTAGTTGACGTTAGCGTGGCAACCATTTGAGACCGATCCAGTAATCTTGGTAAAGACGACTAAACCATAAAAGGTATTTAAATAGGCAGGCCGACCAAGTACCCTATTTTCCTACCCGAGACTATTTCTATGACCTTGGCGACCCCTATTCCTTATAGTTGAGAACTGTCCCGTCCGGCCCTAGACTCTCTTATATTGATCTCCTTCGCTTATTTACATATACTTTTAGTTAGCTTTCTTGCCTTTATCTTGTTTCTTTTATTCACTTCTAACTCAATCCTTAAAAACGACGACCTTAGTAGATTTAGAATTGCGACCTTAGATCAAATTGAATTAGACTACCTCCCCGTGAATTCGATCCCTGACTTGCCACTAGCTATTTGTAGTTAGTTTAGTTAGAGTTATAAATATTATCTGATAACAGTTTTAGCGCGACATAAAATCGTTCATCAAATTTGCGCCGTTGGCATTGAGGACACTGCTTCATTTGGTTTGGGGGAGGTGACTGTTGTGCACACGTTTTATTCTTGCATGCATATAAAAAAAAAAAAAAAAATTGCTAGTTGTGTGTGATTGATGAAATTGTGCAATACAACAATGACGATAATGTGCTTATTCTATGATTTAACCACGATTGTTTGACAACTTGTGCCCTAAGACGGTACGAGATTAGACTGATTACCATGCTATAACTTGCTATTCTACATAACCTAGCTTGATGTGAATCTACTTTTATATCGAAACACATCTCATGTCACGTGAATCTTAGCATGCATCTCTTAGTCTGAATCGGTTTGTGAAAGATTGTTCCAAGAATTGTCCGAAGTGGTGCACTTAAGTCCTGCGGGACCGGGTACCCACAAAAAAAATTGAACTCCACATGACCAAAACAGCCCCTTATGTCCCTTTAGACTTAGGTCCTTGTTCTTGAGCCCGCATTGCTTTATAATAACCTTGGTTACAACCCGGATACTCAAACTACATGCCATATACTCACCCACCTTGACTGTTGGTTGCGTGTAAGGACAAGAGGTACTGTAACTATGCTGAATGAAATCTAAATGTGTGTAAAGTGATAATCCCGTCTGGAAATTGTAATCAAGACCCGATCGGTATGATTTATAGCCGATCGATTGTCTCATCAAAAGAGGAAGTTTTGCCTGAATCTGGTGTGAAAAGACACTAAGAATTCAATTTTACTAAGGCGCTGCTAAACAAATTAACTAATCACAAGCGAAGAAATTATGGCTTAATCCTATAACTGTTGAACAAGAAGCTGGGATGATGTTGATGAATGCTGTGAATGGGTAACATTTAAAGAAATAGTCCACGTGGTCACGCAACCACTAGTCACTATTGAGCCTCACATTCCCATTACGCGTTAGTACGCACCCACCTTTCACCTTCAGCTTAGCCCCGTTACGCCTTGTGCCCAGCATATACTTGAGACCCTATAGTACTTGAAAAATCTTTCACACATTGATTCATGCATGAGAGGTAACTGTTTAAGTAGTTTATTGAGCTCGACGATTAAGTCTCGTGTATTCACGACTAGCAAGGTTTAGTTTGAATGGTCCTGGTTGTGTAAGTCTTGGTTTGATAGTCGACTCTCACTTCTCCGTTCTTCTTGCACATGTTTTGGCTTCATGATCGGTTATCTACGTCTAAGTGCTCTGAGTTGTAAATTTCATCTATTGTCCTCCTACTTTGCTTATCATGATTGATCTTGCTTGAGGACAAGCAAGAGTTCGGTTTGGTGGAATTTGATGCATGCATTTTATATGCATGCTTAGCCTGTATTTGCCTCCATTATATGTTCGTATTTGAGCTCCTTTGAGCTATTCTATCATAGTTTTCCCTCGTTTGCTACTCTTGGTGTTCTTGCTGTCATTTATGCAGGAATGAAGTCATTTATGCTTACTTTGGAGGATTTAGGATGAGGACCGAACTTCGCATCGCACACAGACGACAGCAGAATTTCTAAGGAATGAAGTCAGAATCTCTACATGATCAAACACAAGCCATCGATCGATCAAGACGTATACTGATCGACCAAGACATATTGAGCTTAATTGGCGTGATGCCAATCGACAAAGACTTATGTCGATCGAAAACAGAACTCATCTCAACTAACCTGATCGACCAAAAGCTATACCGATCGGTGAATACGCCTTATTATCCAAAGACGAGCTCAACTCAGGCCCAACTAATGTACAAGCCCAAGATTCATTTCTGAGAGGCGAAACCTGAAAGTCCATAGACCTTAATTAGACTCCTCTAATTAGTTGCTAAATTACTTGTTAATTTAGTATTTAATGATCTATGTAACATGCATGCAAATATAAAGACATTTATTTAAGAGAAGAAATTTCCTCACATTGGTATGGAAAATATAAGGGCACAACAAGAACTCCTTCTTGTTGTTCTTGAGCTAATAATATGGATGAACACAAGTAATCTCCAAACTAGAAGATCTCCTCTAAGTTGCACCAAGATGAACCAACCAATCTACCCTTATTATTAACTAGATAATAAGATAGATAATATACTACTAATATTAGACTATATTACTACACTAGTAATACTTAGGAAATATTAGTATATGAGAGTTGTAGTGAGAAGATGAGTTTTGAGAGATGAATGATAAATAAGTAAGAATGAAGAAGTGAATAAATTGAACAACAATTGCTCAATTTATAGCCATGATTTGCCGCCTTACCATCACCAAGAAGTGTATAAAGATGATGTAAAGTGATCATCCCCCCGTCTGGACATTGTAATCATCATACCGATCGGTATGATTTATAGCCGATCGATTGTGTCCCGCATTCAAACAGAGGAAGTTTTGGCCTGAATCTGGTGTGAAAAGACACAAGAATCAAGTTTTTACTAAGGCGCTCAAACAAATGAATAGTGAAGTCATAAGAAGCTTAACTATCACAACGAAAAATTAGGCTTAAAATCCTATAACTGCTGAACAAGAAGCTGGGTAATGTTGATGAAGCTGTGAAATGGGTAACATTTGAAGAAATAGTCCACGTGGTCACGCAAGGCCCCTATCAAACCATTGAGCCTCACTTCCCTTACGCGTTTAGTACTCACCCCCTTTCACACCTTCATCTTAGCCCCCGTTAACGCCTTGGGTGCCCAGCATAACTTGATCACCTTAGTACATGAAAAAAACTCTTCACAACACATTGATTCATGCTGAGAGGTAACTGTGTAGTAGTTTTTAATGGAGCTCGACGATTAAGTTTCGTGTATTCACGACTAGCAAGGGTTAGTTTGAATGGTCCTGGTTGTGTAAGTCTTGGTTTGATAGTCGACTCTCACTTCTCCGTTCTTCTTGCACATGTTTTGGCTTCATGATCGGTTATCTACGTCTAAGTGCTCTGAGTTGTCAATTTCATCTATTGTCCTCCTACTTTGCTTATCATGATTGATCTTGCTTGAGGACAAGCAAGAGTTCGGTTTGGTGGAATTTGATGCATGCATTTTATATGCATGCTTAGCCTGTATTTGTTGGAGCTAGTGTCCTCCAGTTAGTGCAATAACATAAATAAATCTCTGTAGGTTCACAGGGTATACTTTGTATAATAATCAATTGATTAACGTTTATCAATAACGGTTGGCTTGCTAGATAAGTTTGACGTTATTGTCATACAGATGGCGGTGATCAACTGGTCCCTAAAAGTCACACCTATAGGATGTGTTTGAGAGATGTGATTCTTTGAGAAAATAATCATATTGATACCCTATTATATGACTAAAAGGTTAGTCAGTGTATTTGACTAAAAGGTTAGTCAATGTGATGATGAGACGAAAGTTAGCTGAGACGAATTAACTGTAATTCGTAAAATTGAATATAAAAAGTTATGTTTAATTATAGTATATAATGTAAGCTAATTAAACATAAACCGTTATAATTAATTGGCAAATTATAAATATACGGATATTTATAATTAATGACGGATTATAATGTCGGTCCATGTAAAACGACGATTATAAAATATTACATTATATTGGCAGCTAAAATGACCGAAACACGGTATCCAGATACACTCGGGTTTTCGGGTCAATGGGTAGTTATTTGAGGAGACTGAATCTCCCCATATAAAAAAAAAAAAAAAAAAAAAAAAAAAAAAAAAAAAAACCCTACCAGCCGTGAGTTGGAGGGGTGAAGCAGGAGAAGAAAAATTGAGATTATTATTTTTCTAACCTAATTTCTCACTGAGCCTCCATCTGCATACACATCACAACGGACAAAAGTTAACAGTAACTTTTGACAAAATCACAAAACAAAAGTTAACAGTAACTTTAGTTCTCTTTCTAGCAAAAGAAAAGGGTATATCTCATACAATCTTGGGTGCAACGATTAGGAGGATATCTACCTTGATATCTCTGTTCTTTACGCCAATTGCTAGGACCGAAGGTTTAATTCTTTTTCTCACATTTGTATTGTTTTCATATCTATGACTTGTAATTTCATATTATATAATTTTGTTATAATCCTAAAATTTAAGGGGATGTAAACTGTTATTTCCCACAAGTGGTATCAGAGCCATTGGCTACAAAATTATATTATATGCTTTTCATTTTTATGAAATATAAATTTGAGAAATTTTTTTTTTGAAATACGAAAAAAAAAAAAAAAAAAAAATTTGATGTTACGGCTGGTTTTTATTTTGGGCCGTGTGAATTTTTTTTTAGGTATTGTTTTTCCTTTGTTGATTTATTGATATTGTTATTTTAAAAGGTTAAAATTCAATATTATAAATTTGTGGTTGTTTTAATTTGATAAGGATTGAATTAAAATAAGATGGAATTGTTTTGATTTTTATTGTTGCTATTGTTTTCGGATTCATTGTTTTAAATTGATGATTTTTGAATAATGATTCAATTTTAATGACTTTCAAAGCGATTGTGATTAAATGAATATAAGGATAATCGATTTAATCATGATTTAGATGTTCTTTTTAAAAGGTTAAATTGAATAATCTAGTTTGAATCAATATATAATAACGATTAGATATTGAATTTTGTACCGATCTAGCAATATAGGCAACACCGGTTTTTTTTTTCCAGTACATGCTGCCCGTGTTACTGTACTGCTACTGTTGAAAAAAAAAAAAAAAAATTTCCTGTTTTTTTTTTTGCTGTTTACAGCAGTTTTTTTTGTATTTATTTTACTGTTTTTCCGGTTTTTGTTTTAAACCGTTAGAAAGAAAGTTAATAAAAAAAAAAAAAATTTGGTACTGGTACTGTTCACGTGAACAGTGATCCGTAAGGAAAAAAAAAAAATTTATTTGTTTTTTTTTTGACATTATAAAGATAATGTTTGTTTGTTTGTTATTGTGAAAAGGTTCACAATAATGATACCTGTTTATTTTAAAAAGGTTTAAAATAAAAATGGATTATGGATGATTAAAATTGTTGTGGGCAATTAAGGAATTGTCACATAATTTTGATCGGTTTGAATGGTGGTTTGGATAATTAATCAACATAATTAATGAATTATGTTTTGTAGTATTAATTTATATAGTTGATGCATTTTTTTGTTGAATGAATGAATAAATGGTTTATTTTACGTATTTTTGCAATTGGTTGAAATATGTAATACCTAGTGTGGCTTTAGTTAATCATGTTTTCGTAATGATGAAAATATGGTTTGGATGTAATTTTGAGATCTCGAATCTCCTTTTATTTTTCTTTTAATTATGTTTTGGAATTAGAATGTAAATAGGTTTATTTTGTAATTTTTAAATGTAATTTTAAGAAGACTAGAGACGGAGATCGGATGCTCACCCCCGCTACATGGACCAAGATGAGACAAAGTCAAGCTTCTCGGGTCCATAAGGATGGATTCCAAACTTGTATTTAATGTTCATTTTGGTAGATAGGCCACACTAGGACCGTTGTAATAGTTTACGTATTTTTCCGTTCTTTTGTTTTTCATTCACATGTTAAATAACTGCATCATATTCCGCCTAAACCAAACCACCTAAATTGCATGTAAAATGATTCATATAGGTTGAATATTTTAATCATGGACATACAGATGTCACTCGCTTTTAGGGCCATCACCTTAGTTAAATCATTCTCGAGTTGCTAGACATTCGTTCACTTAAAATGAATTTAAGTTAAGATAATGGGACCTTCCCCTATAAATTAAAATTGAGACTAGTCTTTATAGGGAAAGCTACTATGAGCCCCTTCTTCGTCGGAAGTCATAATATGACCCCTTCTACGTTGGATAAGTAGTGAGTGTTGACCTATTTTTATCTCAACATTATAGTACGAGTAATATCTCGTGATTATGATGGACTAAAGATAGAATTTACAGAAATTTATCGACCAGGAATTCTAAAAGTAGAATTATCCAAGAGGTTGGCTTATCAATTTACAGAAATTGAGTCTTGGGATCATTTATATAATTCTTGAGGAAGGTCAATTGTATAAATGCACGAGTCATCGAATTAAACTGTTTTTCATTAGACTCAAATTTAAAACGATGAAACTTATCATATTTATTTTCCCACAGTCATATATTCAGATATAACTGCTAATAACAAATGGCTGGCCATACTGATGACCCAATGCCAAGTGCCACGCTCGGACGTGAGTCCTGGCTTAAGATGTTTATGGACACTATGAATCAGTCCACGCGACTGAAGAATAATGGGTCCAACTTTGCGGACTGGGAGGCGGCATTACGGAATGCTGCCATTGCTGACGGTAAGCTCAAGTACTTGACTAAGCCACTACCGCCAAACCCAGGCCCCAATGCAGGAGCAAATGAAATCACTTGCTTATAGTGATTTCGTAATGGAGGCGGGTGCGATAAAGAACGTACTCATCTTTTCAATGGAATCAAATTTGCAAAGGCGATTCATTGCCCAAGGTGCAAACAAGATTTTCACCACGCTCTCTAACGAGTTCTCGAAAGCTCCGAGGATCGTTAGCTATGAGCATACCTGTCGCTTCTTTGAAGCGAAACTCCAGAAGGGCCAAGCAGTTAGCCCACACATTCTTGAATGATTGAGAATGTCGAGAAACTGGAGGCACTTGGTTGCAAAATCGATGAGAAGATCGTCATAGACCGCGTTCTTCATTCACTTCATGATGGTTTTGCCCTTTTCAGGGCAAATTACTATATGAATGATATGAAGAAGAGTCTTCATGTAACACCCGGAAATGTACCCTATTTTTGTAGTAGAAATATTTTACGAAATCTTTTCAGCAAATTTAAGTTTTAATTTATAATTTTATGTTCCGAGTCGAATTTAGAATTTCCGAGTTCGTATTTGGAATTTCTGAGAGATTCCATGAAAATCCCGTTTTAAGTCGAGTTTGACTTTTCTTGACTTTTAAGTCGGGTTTGACTTTCTTGAATTTGAAACCGTCTTTGACCTTTTCCTACACAACTCACACTACTCCCTTCCTTAACCTAATATTTCATTTCAACACAACATCAAACACACTTTTCTTCCTCTCTAAGAAATCAACTTTCCCTCTTTGAATTCGATTTTGGAATTCGCGTATCTTCTTCGTTACTTGATAGAATTTAAGTAAGTTTAGCTTATTCTTCCTCCCGTACCTTCCTCTATCCGTATTGATATTAAAATCATCGTCTTTCTCGCTTTTCAAGCTTTCCGTCTTTCTCAAGATGAACTTTATTCATCTTTTTACGATCTATTTGTAGGTGGCGACCTCCAAGATCCCGACAAAGACTATTTCCTTTAGAAGAGGAGCTTGACGATCATTAGAGACGCTTAAAGGTAACGGTGAAGGGTTACTCGGTATCACTTACGTGTTTTACATGTTATATGCTAGAAAATCGTATTAGAATACGATTAGGAAGTTTAGAAACCATGCTATGATTAGTAAATGATGTTATATGATGATTGTTGATGAATTATATTGATTGTTGATGATTATTTGAAGTATATATGAGAATTGAAATGAATTGGAAATGAATTGGTTAAGTGTAAGAGGCTCTCGGGTGAACTGGGGTTCCCTGCCGGTCGACCGGCCGCCGGTCTGCCAACCGGCTGGGAACACTCCAGTAACTCATTTGGAAAATTGGATTTTTGTATAAGAGGTGCTCCAGGCCGGCCCACCGGCCACCGGTCCAACCACCGGCCTGGAACACATCAGTAACACCTTTGGAATTTTGGATTTTGTATGAAGAAGGGCTCTGTGCCGGTCGACCGGCCGCCGGTCTACCGACCGGCCCAGACCTCTTTTCTCTGTTTTTGGGTTTTGCCTTGTGTTCTGAGCCGGCCCACCGGCCACCGGTCACTAGCCCGGCCTGCAACACGGCTGTGTTGTTTTCCTTTGACTTTTAAAACTCGTAATTTATAATAGTTCGCATGATCGGTTTATCATATAATTTTATGTAATGTCTTATAATATTCATGTTTTGGATATATGATATCTTATTCGCTTGTATCACATGTTTCGTGACGGTTTTCAATATGTCCCACTTTGAGTCGGTTTTTACAAATGAGTCGGTTTGAGCACTATTCTGTCTTGTGCTTTGTATTCTCATTCCCTTGGCTACCTTCCCGTTCGTAAGGCTGGAATGTCGGAACGGAGAGGTATCCTACTGCTTAATTGCATGTGTAGTGGGCATATGACTACGTTGTTGGGAGTTGAACGCTATGCGTTGTTCGACCCGGCCGTCAAATGTTGTATACTTGCGAGGTGGTGTTATTTGCATGTAGCGTACCGC
>JAIUZE010000493.1:0-17544 GCA_022085475.1 Heliosperma pusillum
GGGAGAACCCGGAGTTACTCCCCACTGACTGTGGCGTTCATGTTTTTCATGAATAAACAGGTTGCTTGCTTGGATGCCTTTTTGGATATGATGTTTTGGGGTTCGGGTGTGAGCTAGCGGGCGTTGTCCCTGGATGAAACACCTCTAGACGTTGTTTAGCTAGTTGCTAATTACTTTGTCTTTTGTTGACACTTTGAGAGACTACGTCTCTTGTGGTATTTTTATTTAGTTTGTAATATTTTGACACTCCTCGTATTTTTCTATCTTGCATGTATAAAGGTTTTTAAAATACCGTATTTCCGCATATTAGTTCACATGCTTGTATGTTTTATATTTCCGCATTCGCGAGGGTTGTCACACCATACTTCATTTTCATACATAGAGTCCATCTCGGATTGCATGGCCTCAAGCCATAGCTTTGAGTCGGAACAGGTCATGGCTCCTTTATAGGCGGGTTCGTTACTCTTAGGGCAAACAAAAACATCGTCTCTATCGTTCTCCTCGACCATACCAATGTATCTGTCTGGAGGTATGGAGACTCTACCCGACCTTCTAGGTTCCTCAGGAATATTAACCGCAGCAGAAGATGAAGGAACATCTTCCTCCATCGGTTGCTCGGTTGTTGGTTCTTGAATCTCCGACAAATCGAAGGTTCTATCACTCGTCATGTTCTCGAGAAACTCTTTCTCTAGAAACTTCGCACTAGCCGCAACAAAAACACGTTGTTCGGTAGGCGAATAAAAGTAATGACCAAACATTCCTTTTGGATAACCAATAAAGTATGTCTTGACTGATCGCGGGCCGAGCTTATCCTCGTCTCTCCACCTTACATAAGCCTCGCAGCCCCAAACCCGAATAAAAGACAAGTTAGGGACTGTTCCCTTCCACATTTCAAATGGAGTCTTGTCAACAGCTTTAGACGGACTTCGGTTAAGTATAAGAGCAGCTGACAAAAGAGCATAGCCCCACAATGAATCAGGCACTACCGTGTGACTCATCATGGATCGAACCATATCAAGTAATGTTCGATTTCTCCGTTCGGACACACCATTTAATTGAGGTGTTTCAGGTGGAGTTAACTGTAGTACTACACCACAGTTTTTAAGGTGTTTATCAAACTCATTCGAAAGATATTCGCCACCACGATCTGAACGTAGTGCTTTAATCTTTCTACCCAGCTGGTTCTCAACCTTATTCTGGTATTCCTTGAACTTATCAAAAGACTCACTTTTGTGCTTCATTAAGTAGACATATCCATATCTACTCAAATCGTCCGTGAAAGTGATAGAATATCTATAGCCATCTCTAGCGTTGATTGACATAGGTCCACATACATCAGTATGTATGAGTCCTAATAGGTCAGCAGGGCGCATTCCAACACCTTTGAAGGAAATTCGAGTCATTTTGCCTATGAGACATGATTCACACGTGCCAAATGATGCATAGTCAAATGGGGAGATAGTCCCATTGTCAATGAGCTTCTTCACACGTTTTTCATTTATGTGTCCCATACGGCAATGCCATAGATAGGTTTGATCTTTGTCACCAACCTTTACCTTTTTATTACTCACATGCAATATATCTGTGGTTTGATCTAAAACATAAATCCCATTCATGGAAACTGCTTTACCATAAATCATTTCGTTAAAGGAGAAAATACAGCTATTATCCTTTATTACAAATGAAAAACCGTTTTTATCGAGAACGGAAACTGAAATAATATTTTTAGATAAACAGGGTACATAGTAACAGTTATTTAAAAATAACTCAAATCCACTAGGGAGTTGGATTACATATGTTCCCACTTAAACGGCAGCTACTCTTGCTCCATTCCCCACTCGCAGGTCCACATCACCCTTTTCGAGAGTTCTGATGTTTCTTAGGCCCTGCAAATGATTACACAGATGAGAACCACAACCAGTATCAAGTACCCAAGTTCCGAAACTTGCATGGTTAATCTCAATCATATGAATAAAAGAAGACATACCAACAGGAGTGACGAGGCCTGCTTTTACGTCTTCATCATACACGGAACAGTTCCGCCTCCAATGCCCAGTCTTGTGGCAATGGTGGCACTCCATGTTTTCTTTGCTCTTTGTCTTGCGTTGTGAGCTACTGCTAGTCTCACCAGGCCCACTTTTGCCCTCTCCTGGCTTCTTGAACTTCGGCTTCCCTACAGCTAGGTCGGCCTGAGCCTTGCCCTTACCCTTACCCTTGTTTGCAATCATGAGAACGTCTTGCTTCAGGATCCCACTCAATTTCAGATCCTTCTCAGTCTGTATGAGAAGTGAGTGTAGCTGATGAGGATTTCTCTTCAAATCATTCATATAGTAATTTGCCCTGAATTGGGCAAAACCATCATGAAGTGAATGAAGCATGCGGTCAATGACCACGCTCTCTTTGATTTTGCAATCAAGTGCCTCCAGTTTTTCGAGATTCTCGATCATATCGAGAATGTGTGGGCTAACCGGTTGGCCCTTCTGGAGTTTCGCTTCAAAGAAGCGAGTGGTAAGCTCATACATAACGATCTGCGGTGCTTTTGAGAACTCGTTAGTGAGCGTGGTGAAAATCTTGTTTTGCACCTTGGGCAATGAATCGTCTTTGCAAATTGGATTCCATTGAAAAGATGAGTACGTTCTTTATCGCACCCGCCTCCATTACAAAATCACTATAAGCAAGTGATTCATTTGCTCCTACATTGGGGCCTTGGTTAGGCGGTAGTGGCTCAGTCAAGTACTTGAGCTTACCGTCAGCTATGGCAGCATTCCGTAATGAAGCCTCCCAGTCCGCAAAGTTGGACTCATTATTCTTCAGTCGCGTGGGCTGATTCATATTGTCCATGAACATCTTAAGCCAGGATTCACGCGCGAGCGTGACACTTGGCATAAGGCATCAGCATGTCCAGCCATTTGTTATAACAGTTTTATCGATATAAATGATTGCTACACTGCGAGAAAGGAGATAAAACATAATAAGCATTTTCATCGTTTTAAGTAAGTCTAATGCAAAACCGATTAATGCGAAGACTCTTGCATTTATACAATTGACCTCCCTCAAGTATTATATAAATGATCCCAAAACTCAATTTCTGTAAATTGATAATCCAACTTTTTGGCTAATTCTACTTTTAGAATTCCTGGTCGATAAATTTCTGTAAATTCTATCTTTAGTCCATCATAATCACGAGATATTACTTGGATTATAATGTTGAGGTAAAGTAGGTCAACACATACTACTTACCCAACGTAGAAGGGGTCATATGGAGAGTAAGGTCCTATATGCCTACCGACGAAGAAGGGAGTCATAGCAGTTTTCCCTATAAAGACTAATCTCAATTTTGGGTTTTAGAGGAAGGTCCATCAGCTTTAATTTTATTCATTTAAGTGAACGAATGATCTAGCATTTTGAGAATGAATAATTTAAGATGATAGCTTTTAGAAATTGGAGTGACATCTGGATGTCCATGATAATTAACATACAATCTATATGAGTCAATTTTCATGCAATTAAGTAATAGTAGGTGGTTTGGTTTAGGCGGAATATGATGCAATAACTATTATGCAAAAGAAAAACAATAAGAACGGAAAAATGAAAAACAAAGTAAAAAGTCCTAGTGTGGCCTATCCTATCAAAATAGAACAAAAATACACTTTGAAATCCATCCTTATGGACCCTAGAAGCTTGACTTCATGTTCCATCTTGGTCCATGTAGCGGGAGTGAGCTATCCGATCTCCATCTTTGGTCTTCTCAAAAATACAATTTTAAAATTACAAAATATAAACCTATTTACATTCTAATTTAAAAATTATAATTAAAGATTACAAAGGGGAGATTCGAGATCTCAAAATACATCAAAGACCATGTTACCATCATTACGATAACACAATCTACTAAGGTCACACTAAGCAATACAAATTACAACCTCTTGTAAAAATACCAAAATAATCCATTCATCCATTCATTCATTCATTCAACATAATAAAATGCATCAACAAAATAAATTAAACATTCAAGACATAATTCATTAATTATGATGATTAATTTATCCAAACCACCTTTAAAATGATCAAAATTATGTGACAATTCCTTAATTGCACACAACAATTTTAATCAACCATAATCCAATTTAATTCATATTATCGGGTATAACATAAATTAAATTCAACATTATTTTAAACCTTTTTAAAATAATAGGGTATCTATCATTGTGAACTTTTTCACAACAATAATCAACATACATTATCTTTATAATGCAATAAACAAAACAAAAAAAAATAAATTTTTTTTTTCACTGTTCACGGATGAACAGTACCCGTGAACAGTAGAAGGTACAAATTTTTTTTTTATTTTTTATTTTTCTCGGTTTTAAATAAAAACAAAACAAACATAAATTAATCTTTTTAATTTGATCATGCTAATAAAACTAGATCGGTACAAACATTCAACATCTAATCATTATTAAACATTGATACAAACTAGATGATTCAAATTAACCTTTTAAAATGAATATTTAAATCATGATTAATCGATTATCAAAATACCCAACTAAACATAATTGTTTTGTATATTCATACCGAAAAATTTAGCACAATGAATGTTCTTTAACATCCAAAACAAATTCCTTTTTTCATTTCAATTTAATTCTCATTAAATCAAAACATCAACTAATTCATTATATTATTATTTTAACACATTAAAACAACAACATATATGAATAAAAAAGGAACCCAAAAAAAATAAAAATAAATTTTTTTTTTCCACTTTTCCCGGATGAACAGTACCCGTGACACCAAGATGAACAGTCCTAGAAAAAGGCCTAAGAACAAATACCAAAGTAGGTATTCTCCTAATCGTTACACCAAGATGGTTCAAGAAATGCCTTCGTCGTGCTAGAACGAATACCCAAAAATTACTTCTAATTTTGTGTGTATATATAGATGATGAATATCAAGATGAATGAGAGAGATCAAAATCAGAATTTTTCTCCTCTTTTCTGTTTGTGTGTGCCGTGAGATTAGAGTCACATTAGGGTTAGTTAAAAAACTTATTTTTCTTCCCTATATGTGCCGTGAGGTTTTTAGGAAAGAAGAAAACCCTAGTTTCCTTATTTCACTCAACCTCTATTAGGTAGTAAGCATCTCATTTATTATGTACATAATATAATATGTATTAATTATTACTAGCAATGGACCGTTACATAAACCGCGTAATGCCGGACCAATACACTAATAATATCGTGTAATACATATCCGCCAACTTAAATATAACAGTTTATATTTAGTTTAGACCAACATTATATACATTATATACCTTACCCCCACACACTCCTGAACATAACGGTTTTGCGGAACGACGGCATCGACATATAGTAGACACCGGTCTTGCACTACTCTCATATGCCTCCATGCTAATCAAATATTGGTCTCTCGCTTTCCAAACCGCGGTCTACCTCATAAACCGCATGCCTACCTCCACGCTTGCTCATAAATCTCCCTACCTTTCCCTTTTTCAAACATCTCCCAAGTACCATAATCTCCACAATTTTGGTAGCCCATGTTACCCTTGGCTCAGACCCTATACTCGACACAAACTCGACCCCCGGTCCGTGCCCTGTGTCTTCGTAGGCTACTCACCTACCCAGCATGCCTATATGTGTCTCGACCCTACCACACATCGCATATACATTTCCCGCCATGTACGCTTTGTGAAAAACTCGTATCCCTTCTCCTCCACGCCCGAGCCCACTGCCCTCCCCACTTTGACACCTGGTGTCATCTTCCCCTCTCCCTCCTCACGCATCATACCAGCTCTGCCCCACCCCCTGTCCCTGACCCATCACCTGCCCAAGTCTCTATCCCTACCCCAACAACCCCTCGATCCTCTCGTCCCATTACCACGACCTATTCCCGACGCCCCTCCAACAATCCTCCACCTGTACCTCAGCCTGCCCCCTCTCTGCCTGTCCCACAACCACCAAACCACACTCATGACACTCGTGCTTCCCACAACATCTACAAACCGATTAACAAACTAAACCTTACTGCTCAAGTTCAGCCCACTGAACCCAAAACCACGAAACAGGCCCTCCTCGACCCAACCTGGCGCGCCGCTGTGGAGGCTCAGATCAATGCCCTTCAAGCAAACCAAACCTGGGAAGTGGTTCCTGCTTCACCTAACCAAAATCTTGTGGGTTGTAAGTGGGTTTTTCGCACCAAATATAATCCCGACGGCACAATCCACAAGCACAAGGCTCGTCTTGTTGCAAAAGGATTCCACCAACGCTCCGGGTTAGACTATAATGAAACTTTCAGCTCCGTTATAAAGCCTGCCACGGTCCATTTACTGTTGAGTATTGCTGTCACTAGGAATTGGTCGCTTCGACAACTGGATATTAATAATGCCTTTCTCCAAGGAACGCTCACCGATACGGTATACATGGCCCAACATCCGGGTTTTATTAACTCTCAATACCCGTCCCATGTTTGCCGCCTCAGAAAAGCGATGTATGGCCTAAAGCAGGCTCCCCGAGCCTGGTACACCGAACTCGGCACGTATCTCCTTGACACGGGTTTCCGTAACTCTGTCTCTGACACCTCTCTATTTATACTTGACAAAACTCATGATCTATTTGTTCTTGTGTATGTAGATGATATTATTATCACAGGTGCGTGCGCTGCTCAAGTCGACTCTTTCATCCAGGCTCTAGCTAAGCGGTTCTCACTCAAAGACCTTGGCCATCTTGCCTATTTTCTTGGAGTTGAGGTCCAACCATGTGCCAAAGGTCTCTTTCTCACTCAACATAAATATACAACCGACCTACTTGCTCGAGCTTCCATGACCGATGTTAAACCGTGCTCAACCCCTCTGTATTTCACGGCCAAATTGAGTCTTCGTGATAGTTCTCTGTTTGACAATGCCACTGAATTCCGAGCACTTGTGGGCAGTTTGCAGTACCTCTCTCTCTCACACGTCCGGACATTGCTTTCGCAGTTAGTAAGCTTTCTCAATTTATGCACCAACCTACAGTGAACCATTGGTCAGCGCTAAAATGACTTCTTCGCTACTTGGCTGGAACGCCCGCTCATGGTATACTCATTCATCGTCATACCCCACTCCGTCTCCGCGCTTATTCCGACTCCGATTGGGCAGGTAATCCCGATGATCTCACGTCTACTGATGCTTACATTGTCTATCTTGGCTGCACTCCCATTTCATGGAGCTCCAAGAAACACAAAACTGTTGCTCGTTCGTCCACGGAGGCTGAATACCGCTCCATTGCAAATGCCATGGCTGAGCTTACCTGGCTCGGTCACCTTCTTACTGAGCTTCACATTGTACTCCCTTCAGCCCCTGCTGTGTACTGTGACAATCTCGGTGCAACGAGTCTTTCAGCTAATCCCATATTTCACTCCCGCATGAAACGCGTTGCCCTTGATTACCATTTTATCCGCGAACGAGTACAATCTGGTTGTATGCGTGTTGTTCCCATTGCTAATGACGACCAACTTGCAGATGCGCTTACAAAAGCTCTCCCTCGTCCTCGTTTTGATATGCTTCTATCCAAGATCGGTCTCTCGTCCCGGCCGTCCGTCTTGCGGGGGGGTGTTAGCATTTCAAATACTTAAGTACACCACAATTTTATAGGATTGGGCAAAACATAACTGGAATGTTCCCTTTTAATGACTTAATAAACTAAAAAAAACCTTATTAAACACCTTAAATCTTGTAATTGACAATTAACAATCATAGTTAATAGCCAAGAATTTGAATCAATTCTCGAAATTCCCCCCTTATTTCGAAGTCAAAGGCACTCATATGAGTTTAGCTTGTGGAAGTGACTCCGTAATAGAAACATTAAACTGGATCGAAAGCATGTAAAGTAAGCTTACATGATTGATAAACATTACAGAGGGATCTAAAATAATTTAAAGGTGATTCACTAGTCGAGCTTGAAGGTGAATCAGTAGTTGATGGCAATCCACTGATAGGACTTGAAGGTAGTGAGGACGGCGGACTTTCAAGAGGAGAAGAATGACCTGAGGTTGGGCTGCTGCTATGCTACTATTATCATTAGGATGAGGATATGAAACATTCTCATTTTACGGTACTTGAATAAAAGATGCTAGTGCATTACTATCATTACAGACCCAAGTTTCAGCTTCATTAAACTCTACCTCGCTACTAAAAGTTATTTTGGCATTCAAGGGATTATATAGTCTATACACATCAATTCTAGACTGTACCAAATGAATTTATATCTCTTCTTTTCTTTGCCATGCTGCATATTTGACACATCATATGCTATACAACCAAAAACTTTCAAGTGCCTCACCTCAAGTTTATTACAATTTCATGCTTCATATGAAGTTTGATTAATTACCGCTTTAGTAGGTGCAATATTAAGGAGATAGACAACTACAACTACTCCATCTGCCCAAATTTTACTTTAACAAACAATATGACACCCCACGGGCCACGGTTATACAATACAATAAATACAACATTGCAGCGGAAGATATAATATTTTAAAAGCTTTAAAAGTAAAACGACGAATGTTACTAAATTATAAAACCAAAACTTAGTTAAGAAATCATTTATACAAAAAATTAACTTAAATAAACGCAAGGGATTCTGTTTCCTTGATAAATACACAAATAAAATAATTTAAACTAATATAAACTACGACACGAAAGGTTATTCGTTGTACGGCCAACTGTAACACCCGCTATTGTACCCTATTTTTCTAGTAAAAATATTTTACGGATACTTTTCAGTGAAATTTAGTTTTAATTTAGAATTTAATTTTCCGAGTCAAATTTAGAATTTCCGAGTTCGTATTTGGAATTTCCGCGAGATTTCATGTAAATCCCGTCTTAAGCCGTCTTTGACTTTTTTTTGACTTTTCCACTTACTCACCCTACATATACTCCCTCATACTACCCCTAACCTAATTCATACTCACACAAACACAACATTTCTTCCTCACTAAGAAAACCAAAACCCTTGCCTCTATTTTTGATCCAAGCTTAGATTCGTCATAACTCATTCGTTGCTTGCTCAAATTCACGTAAGTTCGTCTTATTCTTCCCCTCTTAGCTTCCTCTATCCGTATTGGTAATAAAATTACCGTCTTTCTCACTTTTTAAATTATCCGTCTTTCTCAAGGTGAATGATATTCATCTTTTATTATCTAATTGTATGTAGGTGGAGACTAGGAAGGTTTAGAAATCGATTAAAGACGCGAAAAGGTAACGGTGAAGGGTTACTCGATATCATTTACGTGTTTTACATGCTTCTATGTTAGAATTCGTATTTAGAATACGATTAGAAAGCTTAGGATTCATGTTATTGATGATGATTGTTGTTAGTTGATGATTGTTGATGATGATACTTGTTGTTTGTTGAGAATTGATATGAGAATTTATATGAGAAGTGATGATTTATGATAATAGTTGATGATGGTTGAGTTTAGAACAAATTGGAGTTGTCTTGACCCAAGTCACGGTCGTGAGACTCAAGTCACGGGCGTGAAATAGTGGCTGATCTTTTACCCTTGCGTAACAGACAGTTTCACGGGCGTGAAATGTAAGTCACGGTCGTGAAACTCATTTCACGAGCGTGGAATACAAGTCACGGTCGTGACTTGTGCAGTTTCACTGCACTGACCCCTTTTCGTAAAATGATCATATCTCCTTCGTTACTTGCTTGTTTTAGGCTTGTGACCTATTGTTGGAACCGTAAGAGGGTAAGCTATCACCTCAACTTAGAATTGCTGTATTTTCATATCTAGAACTCTAGTTATGACCGTTTGAAGTGGACCCTTGTTTTAGTTAGTTTCCAAACTCGTTGTTTTGAGATAAGATCTATGTTTCCTATTTATTATGCTTCTTAAACTTGGTCTAATGCTTATGTATCATCTATTGATTCATGTTTATCATATTTACATTTATATAATGCCATATTCTCATGCTTGGTGACGGTTTTGTTATGTCCCACTTTGAGTCGGTTTTTACAATTGTTACGTTTGAGCACTATTTTGTTATGTGCTTCGTACTCTCATTCCCTTGGCTACCTCCACGTTCGTAAGGCTGGAATATTGGAACGGGGAGGTATCCTACTGCTTGATTGCATGTGTTAGTGGGCATACAACGACGTTGTTAGGAGGCGAACGCATTGCGTTGATCGACCCGGCCGTCAAATGTTGTGTACTTGCGAGGTGGTGTTATTTGCATGTAGCGTACCGCTTGTTATGAGGCTTGTGCTCTTTTCCGCCTCTTTCGTGAATTGATCTACCGAATTTGGGGTACTCGGCGTCTATGATTGACCGAGTCTTGGATGCGAAACGTCATCGTTGTCGAATCGGAACACGTTTATTCCGAGAGTCTGGCCAGGTTTAGACTAGGAACCGTATTATTATCGTCGTCCTACCGGAGGAAATTAGTCTACATATACGAAATGTCATCGTGTAATGCGTTCAGGGAAATGTCTTATCTCGTGGATGCCTTTTAATCATACTTGCCATGTACACGGTGCTAGTGCGTTTCATTTACCGTGAGAGATGTCGTCTTTGTGTCGTTGTCTTTGAATGCGTGATTTCATGATATTATTCATGGTCATTGCATGATTGGCACCGTCAATGTATTGGTTCGTGAATGGATGATAATATGATTGATTTATTGTGATCATCGCATGACTTGGCATGGTTTGTTTGTCGAGTCTCAATCTTATCAAACTTATACCGCTAACGGTGAGATGCAAGCCCTAGTGAGCGTATTCGGTTGCCTAAGAGTGTCTTCCCCGAGTCTTTGTATAACATGATGGATTCGGATTTGTATTCCATATGCTCTTATCATTATATATTGAATTGCCTATCTATCCTTATCGTATTTCACATGTATATCTATATATGCATGCTTCTACTTTTGTATTTCCTTTTATGTACGTTTAATGTGATATGGCTGGGAGAACCCGGAGTTACTCCCCACTGACTGTGGCGTTCATGTTTTTCATGGATGAACAGGTTGCTTGATTTGGATGGCTTTTGCTTATGATATTTTGGGTTCGGGTGTGAGCTAGCGGGCGTTGTCCCTGGAAGTTTCACCTCTAGACGATTTTAGCTAGTTTGCTAAACACTTTTACTTGTTAACATTTTGGAGAGACTTCGTCTCTTGATGTAGTATATTCCGTACTATAGTTTGTAATATTTGACACTCCTCGTATTCTTTCCTTGCATGTATAAAAGTTTTAAAAACTTCTTATTTCCGCTAGCTCACTTGTCAAAACTTCATGCAAACACCAACCTGCAACTTATTCCCTCATTAAAAATAAATGTCAGAGTCAGTGAGGAGTAACCCGAGGTTCTCTCAGCCATATTACAACAAAACACACATAAACGAGAACAATACAAGCATATTCCAGCATAAGAAAATCAATTAAATTCCATGACATATGAATAAAAAGTAGATAATACATCATGCGATCATAGATAAAAATAAGACGATGACATAATAAATATCCAACATATATGAATTCTGTGAGTAAAAAAAGAAAGAAGAGTAACAACCATCATCAAGATTAAGCAATGCAACTCTCGAGAATCATATAGGTACAAGGTGGCTTGCATCTCACCCTCTAGTGTCAGTAGGATCAAAGATTCGGAAGGGGGAAAACTGTTGGAGCCAGTGTCCTCCACAGTTACTGCAATAACATAAATAAATCTCTGTAGGTTCACAGGGTATACTTTGTATAATAATCAGTTGATTAACGTTTATCAATATTGGTTGGCTTGCTAGATAAGTTTGACGTTATTGTTATACAGATGACGGTGATCAACTGGTCCCTAAAAGTCACACCTATAGGATGTGTTTGAGAGATGTGATTATTTGAGAAAATAATCATATTGATGCCCTATTATATGACTAAAAGGTTAGTCAGTGTATTTGACTAAAAGGTTAGTCAATGTGATGATGAGACGATTATTTAATAATGATTAAATAAAGTTAGCTGAGACAAATTAACTGTAATTCGTAAATTGGATATATAATGTAAGCTAATTAAACATAAACCGTTATAATTAATTGGCAAATTATAAATATACGGATATTTATAATTAATGATGTATTATATTGTCGGTCCATGTAAAACGACGATTATAATATATTACATTATATTGAAAGCTAAAATGACCAAAAACGAAAGTATCCAGATACACTCGGTTTTTAGTCAATGGGTAGTTATTTTGAGGAGACAAAATCTCCCCATATAAAAGCCTATGAGCCGTGAGAAGCAAAAGGAGGAGAGAGGAATTGAGTTGATAATTCTAAACCTAACCTAATTCTCACTACTGCCTCCATCATTCACACAGAGACAAAAGTTAACAGTAACTTTTGACAAAACACAAAACAAAAGGTTAACAGTAACTTTTGAAAACTTCTAGCAACACAAGGGCATTTCTCATACAGTCTTGGGTGCAACGATTAGGAGGATATCTACTTTGATATCTCTGTTCTTTACGCCAATTGCTAGGACCGGAGGTTGATTTCTAAATCTATACTCTTATTCTTGTTTTCGTTTATGACTAGTATAATCAAGTTATTACTATTTCGTTATAATCCTATAATAATTGAATTGTGGTAATACCGATTTCCCACAAGTGGTATCAGACTATCAGAGCATAGGCCACGAAATTGTTTTAATTTGATTTCATAAACCGAAACTGTTTATGCCGCTGTGTGTTTGACTCGATCGAGGACTTTAGTCTCTCGATCGAGCAGTTTTTGTGAGTTTTTGGTCGATCGAGTACTTGTGTTCACTCGATCGAGCAGTTTTCTCAATTTTTTTGGTCGATCGAGTACTTGTGTTCGCTCGATCGAGCAGTTTTCTCAAATTTTTGGTCGATCGAGTGATGTTTATACTCGATCGAGGTCCCTGTTTGTCGACTAGGAAGAATTAGTCGATCGAGTAAACAGTATACTCGATCGACACGTTTTCTTTACGATCGAGAGACTTAATTGGTTAATTTCTTCTCGATCGAGTACTTTACAGAATCGTATTTCCTTTCGCATTCGTTTTTATTTTGATTTATTTTGTTATTTTTTAATCTGTTAAAATAACATACAATAAATTAGTAGATGTTTTAATTTAATAAAGATTAGATTAAAATGAAAATGGAAATGATGTTGAATGAGTTTATCATTTGAAAGGATATTAATTTTTCCCTATTTTGTCGATGAGGACCGTTTTGCTGAAGAAAAATTTATGCTAAAAAAATTTTTTTTGTTTTTTTTCCTTTGCTGTATTCAAAGTTTTTTGGGCCTTTAATTGTACATTATTCGGATTGTGTATAATTAATGTGAATCGGTTCACATATGCTTAATATCTTACATTTTAAAGCAGTTTGAAATGTTTAGGATAGTTCATGTTATCAGTAAAATGAATCGAGATTGTAATTGATGTGGGTAATTACAGAATCACCACATAATTATAATCGATGTTAAAGGGTGGTTTGGATAATAAAACATCGTAATAACTGTATTATGTCTTGCATGTTTTATTTTAGTTGATGCTTTTATAATGTTTTTGGACTGTTTGAATGAATTTTAACGTTTTTACAATCAGTTGTAACTTAGTGTGGCCTTAGTAGATTGTGTTACCGTAATGATGGTAACATAGTCTTGGATGTATTTTGAGATCTCGAATCTCTTTTATTTTAGTTTTGGATTTTGAAATTAGTATGTAATAAATAGGATCAATGTAATTTTATTTGTTGTAATTTCAAAGAAGACTAAAGATGGAGATTCGAGCTCACTCCCGCTACATGGACCAAGAAGGGTGATAAAGTCAAGCTTCGAGGGTCCAATCAGTTGGATTCCAAGTTGTATTTCATTCTTTTTGGTAGGATAGGCCACACTAGGACATGTTTTTCCTTTTACGTTTTTCATTCTCGTTTACTTTCCATTACATGATAGATAATTGCATCATATTCCGCCTAAACCAAACCACCTAAACTAATATATTGCATGAAAAATGATTCATTCAGTGTTGAATATTTTAAATCATGGACATACAGATGTCACTCGCTTTTAGGGCCATCACCTTAGTTAAATCATTCTCGAGTTGCTAGACATTCGTTCACTTAAAATGAATTAAAGTTAAGATGATGGGACCTTCCCCTATAAATAAAATTGAGACTAGTCTTTATAGGGAAAACTACTATGAGCCCCTTCTTCGTCGGAAGTCATAATATGACCCCTTCTACGTTGGGTAAGTAGTGAGTGTTGACCTATTTTATCTCAACATTATAGTACGAGTAAATCTCGTGATTATGATGGACTAAAGATAGAATTTACAGAAATTTATCGACCAGGAATTCTAAAAGTAGAATTAGCCAAGAGGTTGGCTTATCAATTATAGAAGTTGAGTCTTGGGATCATTTTTATAATTCTTGAGGGAGGTCAATTGTATAAATGCACGAGTCATCGAATTAAACAGTTTTTCATTAGACTCAAATTTAAAACGATGAAACTTATCATATTTATTTTCTTTTTCCACAGTCATATATTCAGATATAACTGCTAATAACAAATGGCTGGCCATACTGATGACCCAATGCCAAGTGCCACGCTCGGACGTGAGTCCTGGCTTAAGATTTTCATGGACACTATGAATCAGTCAACGCGACTGAAGAATAACGGGTCCAACTTTGCGGACTGGGAGGCGGCATTACGGAATGCTGCCATTGCTGACGGTAAGCTCAAGTACTTGACTTAGCCACTACCGCCCAACCCAGGCCCCAATGCAGGAGCTAATGAATCACTTGCTTATAGTGAGTTCATGATGGAGGCGGGTGCGATAAAGAACGTACTCATCTTTTCAATGGAATCAAATTTGCAAAGGCGATTCATTGCCCATGGTGCAAATAAGATTTTCACCACGCTCTCTAACGAGTTCTCGAAAGCTCCGAGGATACGTTAGCTATGAGCACACATGTCGCTTCTATGAGCGAAACTCCATAAGGTGGCCAAGCCTGTAGCCCAGACCACATCTTGACATATTTGAGAATGTCCGAGAAATGGGGGCACTTTGGTTGCAAAATCGATGAGAAGATCGTCATAGACCGCGTTCTTCATTCACTTCATGATGGTTTTGCCCTTTTCAGGGCAAATTACTATATGAATGATATGAAGAAGAGTCTTCATCAGCTCCACTCACTCCTTGTACAGAAAGAGAGTGATCTGAAATTGAGTGGGAGTCTGAAACAGGACGTTCTCATGATAGCAAACAAGGGCAAAGGTAAGGGCAAGGCTAAGGCCAACCTAGCTGTAGGGAAGCCGAAATTCAAAAAGCCAGGGCAAGGCAAGAGTGGGCCTGGTGAGACTAGCGGTAGCTCACAAGGCAAGACAAAGAGCGATGAAGGTAACGTGGAGTGCCACCATGCCACAAGTTTGGGCATTGGAGGAGGAACTGCCTCGTGTACCGTGAGGACATAAAAGCAGGCCGCGTCTCTCCTGTTGGTATGTCTTCTTCTTTTATTCATATGATTGAGATCAACCATGCAAGTTTCGGAACTTGGGTACTAGATACTGGTTGTGGTTCTCATCTGTGCAATCATTTGCAGGGCCTAAGAAACATCACAACTCTCGCAAGGGGTGATGTGGACCTGCGAGTGGGGAATGGAGCAAGAGTAGCTGCCGTTTCAGTGGGAACATATGTAATCCAACTCCCGAGTGGATTTGATTTATTTCTGAATAACTGTTACTATGTACCCAGTTTATCTAAAAACATTATTTCAGTTTCCGTACTTGATAAGGACGGTTTTCGTTTGTAATAAAGGATAATAGCTGTATTTTCTCCTTTAACGAAATGATTTATTGTAAAGCAGTTTCCATGAATGGGATTTATGTTTTAGATCAAACCACAGATATATTGCATGTGAGTAATAAAAAGGTAAAGGTTGGTGACAAAGATCAAACCTATCTATGGCATTGCCGTATGGGACACATAAATGAAAAACGCGTGAAAAAGCTCATTGATAATGGGACTATCTCCCCATTTGACTATGAATCTTTTGGCACGTGTTAATCATGTCTCATAGGCAAAATGACTCGAATTTCCTTCAAAGGTGTTGGAATGCGCGCTGCTGACCTATTAGGACTCATACATACTGATGTGTGTGGACCTATGTCAATCAACGCTAGAGATGGCTATAGGTATTTTATCACTTTCACGGACGATTTGAGTAGATATGGTTATGTCTACTTAATGACGCATAAAAGTGAGTCCTTTGACAAGTTTAAGGAATTCCAGAATAAGGTTGAAAACCAGCTGGATAGAAAGATTAAAGCACTACGTTCAGATCGTGGTGGCAAATATCTTTCGAAGGAGTTTGATCGACACCTTAAAGACTGTGGTGTAGTACTGCAGTTAACTCCACCTGGAACACCACAATTGAATGGTGTGTCCGAACGGAGAAATCGAACATTACTTGATATGGTTCGATCCATGATGCGTCACACGGTTGTACCTGATTCATTGTGGGGTTATGCTCTTTTGTCAGCTGCTTTAATACTTAACCGAAGTCCGTCTAAAGCTGTAGACAAGACTCCATATGAATTATGGAAGGGAACGGTCCCTAACTTGTCCTTTATTCGGGTTTGGGGCTGCGAGGCTTATGTCAAGTGGAGAACTGACGATAAGCTCGGCCCACGATCGGTCAAGACATACTTTATTGGTTATCCAAAAGGGATGTTTGGTCATTACTTTTACTCGCCTACCGAACATCGAGTTTTTGTGGCGGCTAGTGCGACGTTCTTAGAGAAAGAGTTTCTCGAGAATAGGACAAGTAATGGAACCTTCGACTTCGGAGATTCAAAACCAACAACCGAGCAACCAATGTAGTAAAACTGTTTCCTTCATCATCAGCTGCGGTAACTATTCCTTTGGGAACCTAGGAGGTCGGGTAGACACTCTATTCCTCCAGACAAATACATTGGTATGGTCGAGGAGAATGAGAGTGATGACGTTTTACTCCTTGAGAGTAACGAACCCGCTACCTATAAAGGTGCTATGACCTGTTCCGACTCTAAGCTATGGCTTGATGCCATGCAATCCGAGATGGACTCTATGTATGAGAATGACGTATGGGATCTGGTTGACTTACCTGATAAGGTTCGGCCTCTTCAGTGCAAATGGCTTTACAAAATAACGCATTCTGTAGAAGGACAACCAGATACCTATAAGGCACGACTAGTGGCAAAGGGTTTCACTCAATGCAACGGATTGCATTATGATGAAATCTTTGCACCCGTAGTCCTGCTGCGTTCCATTCGGGATATCCTTAGGGCGTTTGCCGCTTTGTTCATGACTATGAAATTTGGCAAATGGATGTGAAAACCGCCTTCTTAAACGGTTATTTGGAGAAGGAGTTGTACATGGTACAACCCGAAGGTTTCATTGATCCTAAAAATCCTAAGAAGGTATGCAAGCTTAAGCGTTCCATTTATGGACTTAAGCAAGCCTCTCGGAGTTGGACTCATCGTTTCGAC
>JAIUZE010000494.1:0-34926 GCA_022085475.1 Heliosperma pusillum
TCATCGCCTTTCTGCCTGTAGAAAATCGTTACACGTTATATAATTGATTACATTTTTCTTTGGGGTGTATGGTGTTGTTAGGTGTTGAAGGCTCGAGTGACTGCAAGTATGTAGCGGGATGTGAAACTCAGGCGCAGTGTGCATCACAATGCGTAGAGAAGGGGTATGAGTCGGCTAGAATTTTCTGTGGACCTTCGGATATGAACCCACATGGCCCTAAAGTGTGTCATTGTTGCGTTTAATTTAAATCTAGTTTATTATTATTGATTAATAATCGGTACTCAGAAATATATCAATAATTGTGTATGATTGTAGTTCTGGTATAATTGCTCTAATGTATTAAGATGTTCGAAGTTGTTTTTGGGCTTATGATTAAAGCTTAAAAGTACCACATTTGCTTCAAATGAAATTATGAAATCAGCGGGCATGTTTGGAATTCATTGAGTAGTCATTTCAATTCGATTACTAGTCATTTCAAATAATTTGTTTTTTTTTAATAATTTATTTAGGTGGTTGTTAAAAATAATACTAATAAAATTCATAATTTTTTAATATTCAAATCAATATTTATGGCGGTTTTGATGCTGATATGGACCTCCGGATATGGACCCTCATGCTCCTACCGTGTGTCGTTGTTGTGTTCCTAAACCGAGTTTATAAACAACAACAACAATTATAATCATCGTAAATTGAAGATATATCAATGATTATGTATGGTCGTAGGCTTGTAGTTCTAGTATAATCGCTCATATGGAATAAGACGTACTCAGTATGAAGCTAGTTTGGGTCGCACGCATAAAATGAAAGTACTATGTTATAAGGTCGTTTTTGAGAATTTAGATCAACCGATAAGAAAGTTGTTATAGCTTAATTATTCAAATGTTTTAGTTTCACGTCCTCAAAATTCAATATTAAAAGTTAAAATTCACGAGGGAGATGAACTTACATACGGAGTATCTTGGAAATTTACATCATATAACTTTCTCAAGTTTTAATGAATTTTGCAATGCACAAATTTTCTACCGAGTATAAAATAGTTTTACATTAAAATATTCCATAATACAAAACCGCGATTGTCGAGTAATTTTCTGGGAGGGTCTAATGCATGATCGGGATATCCCCTAATTGTTCATCCCCTTCACTTCCTTCCCTCCAATTATCTAGCCAAACGAAAAAAAATTACCCCCTCTCTTAACTCCAGTTCTCTGTATACAAACAAGGAATAAGTAACTTATGTACTCCCTCCGTCCGATTCATTTGTTTACCTTAATTAAAATATTTCTCACAAAGAATATAAAAGGTAAACATATGACTTACGGAGACAAAAGGAGTTATAACTGCAGTTCCAATTCAATAGTGACTTAAAAAGATAATAATTATAAACTTCAACCACAGAAAAAGACTACGTAATATAAACGATTAAAAATACCTCCATGGGAAATCAAATTTCAAGTATGATAGACATGATGATAAACAGGTAACTCTAGTTTATTTCAGCATAATCAAGGGAAATGACAGTAACGAGACCAACCAGCATTCCATGCTCCAAACTACTGCAAACTCCATGAGAAGAATCAATATCCTACGAATCAGGCTGTAAGGCAACTAAAAAATTCAAAAACTTTCATTACGTTGACTTTATCGATTGATCGGCGTTCTGGGATGTTGAGGTGTTAAGGGCGCACTGAGAGACATAGGGTTTCAGCTGCAACAAAGGGAGCCAAGATTATTGATACAAAAAACTACTATAATTTTACACAATAGAATAAGAAATATTTTAGAGCGGAATGACATACACATGAAGGCCAATTTGTATCAATTAGGCAAAGTAAACAAAACAATGTTAACGGGTCATTTGCTGTTTATAAGCTATATAATCAAGAAATTTTCCACAATACCCAACAAAGACTATAATCGCCTAATACATATGAAATTGAACCATTTCCAAGAACAATAAAATGCAATGTACATAGGTTAAACAAATTGACAGCAGTTACTTATTAGGACGCTCATCACAACAATCTTAATCCAAAGTTCAAAAAAGTTTACTCAGATGTTTTCACTGCTGAGTGAGTGGTGCCTATTAGAGTTAACATCTAGTTTAATTTTAGAGTGAATGCACCATTACACCTGTATCTTTACTGATCCAACTACATATCAGTTTCCACCCAGTTAAATATTTTAAAACATACCAAAAAGGTAGTATTCCCTCAACAGAAATAGAAGGTCCTCTATTGGTTTATTCGTATATATAATCTGACCCTCAAGTCCTCAACGAGTGTTTTATATACGAATTGATTATACAAACATCTTAACTCTTAAGATCCACCATGTCATCACTGATGAGAACACTGTCTGTTGGCTACATTGATTATACAAACAAACCTCATTCGTAAAAACAGCCAAATCCGTAAAGTCAAACAACTTGAATTAGTCATGTTATCCTAAGCGACCTAAAACGTAAGACTAATGGGGATATGATCGGAGTACCTTAAAGTCCATAAGATCAGGTACAACATAGACAGGGAGCTTTTCTTGCACAACCACATAGCCAC
The DNA here is from genome assembly GCA_022085475.1 of Heliosperma pusillum. Taxonomy (NCBI): domain Eukaryota; kingdom Viridiplantae; phylum Streptophyta; class Magnoliopsida; order Caryophyllales; family Caryophyllaceae; genus Heliosperma; species Heliosperma pusillum. The sequence continues at coordinate 2,556 of JAIUZE010000494.1, forward strand.
CTGCACCAAAAACTTCCATATTAGTTGCCACAGAGAAAACATAATGAATGCTTGGATTAAAGACATCCCTCAACATAAGCTAACGGTTCGAGATAAAATAAGAGTATGGACTCGGGCACTTCAGTGGAAGTGTGTTGAATCAAGAACAGAAGTCGAAAACCAAGAAAAGAATAACAAGTGAAAAAATGATATAAGAATAAAGGGAAGAGAGACCTTTGCGGGTATGGAAACCAGTGGGTTTACAATTCTTCCCTTTATAGTAATTCCTGGGAGCACGTTTCGACGAAAGAATATCAAGTGAGGAAGTACGCTTCCGACGCATAGCTCGTCCCAACCCTAGAATCAATCCTAGCGGCATTCTATCTTTTGTGTTTATAAATTCAAATTAATTACAATAAACCAGTCACATACTACCCATAAACTCAAATCAAGGCATCTTATCCTAATCGTAATATTCAATCAAACTAAATTGTTTAAATTTAATTAGATACAACTAGTTTAAATCAAATGAAATTGAAAACTACTCACCAATAATTACCACAAAAAGAGTCGAAGACGGCCTATGGAGATACGATGGAGTGACGGCTGCTGATTACTCTGGCGAGGATGAGAGTGAGAAGATGAGAAATCTAAGTAATAACAAATACGAGTAGTTATTTTTTCATTTCTCAGGGTTTTGGGCTCACTAGGGTGTTGAAGCCTCCAAGGCTGCTTTAGACGGGTCTAGTTGCTTCACTTGCTTTCTTGTAATGAGGTTTGATCCGTCTGAAATGAGAATTATGGTCATTAATTACGTCGACTATGTTATTGCCCTAATTTGGGTTTTAACTCAGAAGTTGACATTCATGTAGAGCACGCAAACAATGATACGACCCGAAGATACGATATGAAACTAACGGGTTGAGGTTGAGGGTCGTGGCTAATTGTTGCATGTAGTCACGAATTAAGCCACGGCCGTGGCTATTTATTTCTTTTAGCCACGGGTTAAACCACAATCGTGGCTAATTATTAGTTATAGCCACAATTTGATACACTCGTGGGTAATTATTGCTAATAGCCACGTAGTAAATTATTGTCGTGGCGAATAATACTTTTGTGCCCGGTTTTGGTAATTGTTATAAAAAAGTTATTTCGGACATATGAACGTAAAAATTTATGCTATTTGCTTAAATGACTATTAATGTTGGTCTTTATTAAATTCGTACTTATAATTGTTGCGTAATATTTTAATATCAGAGTCAATAGTTTTATTTTAATGATTGTCAAACATATTTATTTGTTTGTTTAAAATCCTCATATTCTTTAACGTGAAAATTTATGTGCTACCATCTTTTTTAACAAAATTCTTTGACAGACAAAAACATCGAAATACGAGTTAAGATGTAAAGTTATTTTTTGTTTTAAATTTAGTCTCGTAAGGGTAATCGTGTAAACAAAAATCATAAAATTTTTAAGGGGCCAGTAAAACGTCATAAAACGAAATTCATTATTTTTATATGTTCAAAGCATTTGATTAAGTTCATTTTTATAGTAATTCCTGGGAGTACGTTTCGACGAAAGAATATCAAGTGAGGAAGTACGCTTCCGACGCATAGCTCGTCCCAACCCTAGAATCAATCCTAGCGGCATTCTATCCTTTCTGTTTATAAATTCAAATTAATTACAATAAAACATAAAACTGAAATGAAGGCATCCTATCCTAATCCTAATATTCAATCAAACTAAACCGATTCAATTTAATTAGATACAGCTAGTTTAAATAAAACGAAATTCAAAACTACTTACGAAAAATACCACAATAAAGAGTCGAAGACGGCCTACGGAGATACGATGGACTGACGGCTGCTGATTACTCCGGCGAGGATGAGAGTGAGAAGATGAGAAATCTAAGTAATAACAAATACGAGTAGTTCTTTTTTCATTTCTCAGGGTTTTGGGCTGACTAGGGTGTTGAACCCTTCAAGGCTGCTTTAGACGGGTCCACTTGTCTCACTTGTTTTCTTGTGATGGGTTTGATCCGTTTAAAATGAGAATTGTGGTCATTAATCACGTCGACTATGTCATTGCCCTGATTTGGGTCTTAACTCTTAAGTTGACATTCATGTAGAGCCCGCAAACAATGATAGGGCTCGAAGACACGACATGAAATTAACGGCTTTAGGTTGAGATTTAATAACTCATTTATATAAGTGGGTCGGCACGAACACGACATGAGATTTAATTGGATTGAGTTTGGATTGAGCTCTTAAAATACAAACGACACATTTACTGAATAATGCTAATTTTTATTGACCCCCGTCAAATAAATATATTTTCACTTTCCAAATATTGACATGACACGAAATACGACACGAACCTGACATGGAATTAGCGGGTTAGGATTGAAGCTTGATGACCCATTTATGTAAACGGGTCAACACGGCACAAAATTTAATTGGCTCGGCTTTGAGTTGAGCTTCATGACCGGTCTAACAGGTGACATGGCCCGATCAGTTTGTCAAGTCTAGTCTTTAACTCCCCCATACTATGTTATTGCCATAATTTGGGTCGGGCCGACAGCTTTGTATTTTTATGAGAAGCGTATTGGCCCATCTACTGTATGCCTGTGTCCATGGACCATGGTCAAGCATGAATGTCAACTTAGGAGTTAGTGAGAACTTAAGACACTAGTCCCGTAATCACCCCATGGAGGTCACATTAAATTGAGTAATTGACGGACAAAAATGTCGTATTATCACTTTTTGTATCCATTTATATTCTTAAATTTTAATTCTTTTTAATATTAAAAATGTCAACATTAGCTTGGTTTCAATCTAGATTGATAATAAACAGAGGAAAAGAATTACTTTGAGCATGTTTGACCTAATTCTCTAGAAATAATTTCTATTTTTGAAAATGAGCTTTTTTGTAAGCTACTTATTGGAAAAATAGTATGTGTTCAACTATTATTTTACACAACTATTACTCAAAAGGAGCTTTTTCTACCTAAGAAAATGCAAAATGAAAATATTATGATTAAAGTATATCAAGATGGGCTTCTATTTGTAGGTAATGAAAAAATATAAATAAAAATGTATTTATTTTATTTTATTGAAATATTTATAACATACAAATTTATCATTTTGTATATTAGATATTACTCGTATAAAAGAAGAAGTAAAGGTAGAAGCACCAAATTGATGCTTCTACTTTTGAGCACCAAAACTAAATTTTGAGTTTATTAAAAGAGTATTTTAAGTTGTAAGAAATGATTATTTGGTCATGTTTAAGCTTTTATTAACTAAAAGCACTTCAAAAAATTAGGCCAAACACATACTTTGATCATTGTACCGTGAGCCTTTATTTTGCCCAAAAGACTTCATTGTTACCTTGAAATTATGTCAATGTAAAATGTACGGGTCTTTAATACATAACTAGTAGTATCTATTTCGCGCAAAAGCGCAGCTTTTTCAGATAAAAATATTAGAGAATTTAACAATAATGATATTTATTTCTTTTCGAAAGCGGTAGAGAATTGCTATGTTCATGTAAAAGCTAAACAATAGTTTCTGAAAAAATTGACTATAATTACCATTAATATTTATGATATATAATTAATTAGCAGGAAATCTTGGCAAATATTTGATAGGAGAGTGTCACTTAGGCGGGAAAAATAAGCGGAAAAATTTGGAAATGTGTTAATCTTTTAGTAAATTGGGGATTAGTGTAGATCTCGTGTCACGGCACAATATTTATCGAGGGTTATGTCTAGGGGTGGGCATAATCCGGTCCGGACCGGAAAAATGGACCGGTCCGGACCGGAATCGACTGGACCGGAACCGGAAAAAAAAATTTAAATCTGGACCATCTTGACCATCTTGACCACAAGGAGTATACGTTCTTATGTCAGAGAAACTTGTAATTAAATACTATAGTTAATTAATTTATAAATTTAAATCTGGACCATCTTGACCACAAGGAGTATACGTTCTACCGTTTGCCCGAAACTTTTCTCTCTCAAAAAATGAGCTTTGCAAATGCGTATAAGCAGCTTCTTCCCCTTCTTGAAAATTAAATTACGGTCATGAATAAAGCCACAGGTTCAATCTACTATTTTATTTTGCTGAAATAGTTTTCCCTTTGGTCTTGAAGATAAATTATGGCCAGCAATGACGAGTTCACCCCTGCCCTTTAGTGGAAATGCCTAGCTTGTATCATGATACGCACACATTTGTAATAACGCAGGCCTAAGTATCACCCTTGTGGTATAGGAGACGATAGTAAAAAAAATCCACTCCAACTAAAGGGTATTCCCCTCCCCAACTTGGGAGATGGAGGTGAAAATCATTTTTCTCACACTTGCTTTGAGCTCACTTGGATCTGGGATAAATGGTAAGAAGTAATAGAGCGCCCAAAACAAAGGAGAAAGGAGGAAAATAATGGTGGTGAAGGGGAAACAGGAAGGGCCGAAGGGGTGGTAGGGAGATTGATACCTTCAACGCCCTCTTATTGTTTTACCTCCATTACCCAGTAACAATTACCGACAATACATGGAAGCCTCGAGGTGAAAAAATGTAGTTCCCAAAGAACAGCACAGGCCAGCTGATTGTTTAGTATTTGACAGTACCAATACCACTTACGATGAAAAGGACTGTTATCCTTGAACATTTCACTAGATATAAATCAAAATGAGGTCTGTGGCATCATAAGAAACAGCAGAAGCATACATACTTGAATAGCTAATCGGTTAGATTCGTTAGTAGTACTCCATCAGTGTCTACATCATGGTTACCAGATTCGCTATGAATACGTCCTTACCGATTCGCGATTCGCTCTTATAGAATGTGTGTTATATGTATTTTTAATAAGCAACATGATAGAATTCGCTTTTTACGATTCGCGATTCCTAGGGTACCGAGCGAATTCGGTAACCATGGTCTACATTATCAGGCAGAGCAAGAGGCGGAGATAGGTGTTGAAATGCAAGCAGTTCCTCTCTTCCATACTTGATCCTCTGATCTGTTCCAGAGCAATAATGGAGGTCAGAAAATACATTGGCAGAAAAACTTATATGAGACAGTCTCACTCTCACATGTGAAACCAACCCAATAGCCATATAATAAACGGGAACACATAAGAATTCATATTGGTCTCACATGAGACCCCCTCATACAAGCCATGTGATATATGCTAAAGTCATTGTATAAATAGCTCGAAACTTCAATGTAATAAAATATTTTTATCATCTACCTAAGACACTTCTCCTGAATTGGAAAGGGGAAGCAGGTGATGACGTTCTTCTCTTTTGTCGTGACTTTAAAGTCTTCGAGCCTTTCTGACATGAGGCGGGAGATGAGGAGCAGTTAGGATCCACACCAGACATATTCAAATGATCGTGTCTAACAGCTACTCCCGGGTATTTTTTGCAAAATGGGATCAAAGCATCCACAGTCAAAAGCCAACAGCCGCTCAAATCAAGAACCTCTAGTGTCACGGGCGGGTCAAATGCATCTAACGCACCATTGGTCAGCAAGGTACCCTGCATACTAAGATTTACTAGCTTTTTCACTGATGACAGATGATCCAGGCACTTGTCAGTCAGGGGAGTGTTATTTAGTGATAAATGGTTAAGTGCCTCAAAGCGAACTAATGCATGAAGAGCAGAATCAGTCACTTTGGTTCCTCCCAAGTCCAAACTTTCCAACTTCCTTAGGTCCTCCAGTGCTGCTAATGTATAAAATACATCCTGGGTTTGGGTTATATGACGAGTGAAACCTGACAATAGAACATCACAGTTACTAAAATTCTGAGTTTGATTAACACTGCAGTTTGAATAATTGGAGTGGATAATGCCAACAGTACCTGGTGCAATTATTAATTACCTTTAATGTTTGTATTGCTTAAGTCAAGCACATTGAGGGAAGGCATCGTGCTAAAGTAGGGTATCACAAAATCGTCAATTGATGTGTGAGACAATAACAGATTCTCAAGGTAAGGGGCATGTCCTGCCATTATTTCCACACCGTTAGAGCTTATTTTCGTGTTGTTCAGATTTAAGTGTCTCAGATTTGTGCATATAGATGAAAGTGTTTCAACTGCATCATCTTGTATAGAGCTAAAGCTAAGATCTAGATGCTCCAGAGCACACATTTGACGCAAAAAGCCAAAATCACTGAAAGAAGTGTTGGATAGATTCAAGAAAGATAGACAGCTCGTTTCAATGCTTGAAAAGGCTTTCCCACCGTCTAGGAAAGTAGATCCATGGAAAACAATCTTTCTCAGAGTTACTTGATCACTTCTATCAGCCATCAAAGAAAGGATAGAGCAATCACTCATGTTCAAGCACTGAAGAGAATTCAAAGTAGGCAAGACTGAGACTTTTGTCCAATCTAGATTCAAGAAGCTCAACTTAGGAAAGTTTTTTAGAGTTGCGGTGCCGGTGTTTGTTATATTACTCCCCCAGAGATCAAGATACTCAAGGTTGGTCAGTACCTACACATCATTTGAAGGAAAAATAAAAACAATTCAGCGTAGAAAGTGAAAGCGCTAACCTGGCACATACCTATTTTTGCAATCGACTCAGGCTGGTAAAAAGAATGTCGTGAACACAGCTCGAAAAACATCGAAGGCACAGTCAGCTTACATTAAAAAGAGAGTTTAAATTTATCACAGCACTGAAGGACTGACGGTATCATATAGAAAATTGGCTTACTGAGTGAGGTGGTAGATATTCACAGTATGAGAGTCGCAAAATTTGCTAAACCAGGTGAAGTTTCAAGTTTCAGAAAAGCAAATGAGGCAACAAGCACAAAGGGAACACATACTACCTGGAGGGAGCACAATGCTGCATCAGAGACAGGTAAGCCTCCCAAATCCAATGTCGATACCTTCCGAAGTGTAGAGAGGAGCATGATCCCATCAGCAGTTACCCCAGTTCGTGAGATGTATAACTTTTCAAGGTTCAAAATGGATACAACATGCTTTATACCATCATTAGTAATTTTCGCACACCGTGAAAGATCAAGTTCCTTTAAGGTAGACATCCCTAAACAGAGAAGATCATTTAGTTTATGGAGTACGTAAGAACTATTGGTCATATGAGATTCAAGGAGCTAGGCCAATGAAGACAACCTCCACCTTATATATCCGACTCTTTGCCCCACATACTAACTCTGGTCACTAACACATGTTCCAGAACCAAGTGTTTTGACACATAAAGCTTTACTTCTGTAGTCGGCAACTAGTCAGTCAACTTTAAATTGAAAGGGGACCTAAGAAAATAAGAATACTATGTTTTACTCATTCAACACATTTAAGCGAGACAATCTTATACTCCGTAACTAACCTTATAATTAAATGAGAAATATATAACGATTTGGATTAATTTCACATAAAAGACTGTCTCATGCAGGAGTCGACGTTATTTTTATAGTTAACACGTGATTATAAAGCAACTGTTTAGCATAAGAGCATAATAAGAGCACAAAAAGGAGGAATCCTGAACCTGCAAGTGGCCAAATCGCAGCATTATTAATCCGGTTACAGCCTGCAACATTAAGAGAGTACAAGTAACGATATGCTCCTATGTAAGCCATCCATTCTGCATCCACCGAATTCTCTCCACATAAATCAATCTCCTCGACACTAAATTTGAACATCCTACATGGACAACCAAAGTTTAAAATCAAACTCCGGCACAATCAGAAACATGAAAAAGAAGCAAGAGTATATCCAGTATCACACATCAGTGGCATTCTATCCTAAGATGAGTTGAAACTCGAAATTAACTTTGAAGTTGATACGTTTCAAGTAATTTAATCATCAGAGCTTATATATACATGAAGCATATCAAAATCTAATTTTTAGATTCAAAAATGTCCATTATCCGACTTAAATAGGTAGCGTTTTTAAAATCAGATAAACCAAACTGTAATCACAAATTCATAATTACCATATGATTTACTGAAATTAAAACTTAAAGAGCTAAAATTACTAAAAAAACCATGATCTGAAGATAATTCCTGAAATTTTAGACAGAGATCAAGCTCAAGATCAAAATGTGAGCATAATTACCATATAATTCACCTAAATTGGAACATCTACAGCTAAAACCGATCCAAAATCAACGATTCTTCTTACTTTTACAATCAATCAACAGAGATTACTAAAAAAAACACGATCCGAAGTTAAATTAATGAAATTTCTGACACATTTCAAGCTCAATAGTAATAATCATAATGCGTAAACTAATAATTCACCTCACTGGATCATAATCATCTAAAATCATCCAAAATCAAAAATTCTAATTACTTTCACAAGAATCAATAAATATCACTAAATCAAAGCACAATCCGAGATTAAAAACTTAAAATTCTCACAAAATCCAAACATTACACGTATACGATAAATCAAAATGCATAAACAAACAATCACCATTGACAGTAAATCAACGCAAAACATAACGTATACGATAAGTTTATCGAGAGACCGTCTCTCGTAAAAAAACGAAAAAGGAGTAAAAGGAACGAAACTCGAGGAGAGAAGGAGAGAGAAGACGGCGACGAAGAAGACGGTGAAGAAGAGCGGCGGCGAGAGGAGAAGGGAGACGGTTGAGAGATCGACGCTGTAACCGCCACGTGTCAACGGCGTCTCTGTTGACGGTTGCGGCTTCTATGCATAACTTCACCAGACAGCTGTCCACTTCCATCTATCTTTCTCCAAATTACGACACTTTTTTTTGGGGGGAGAGTTCTATTTGACTGGCGTACGTATTTTTACTGCATTTTCTGGATATTGGTCATTTGGGTTAAGTGGCTAACTAGGCAGGCAGGCGGCAGCCGATAATCGGGTCGTTCGGATCGGTGTTTGGAAAGGCCGGGTTGTGTAGGATTGGATATTCGTGTTAATGTCGATTATTTCTGAGGGTATATATTGGTTCGGGAACGGATTGGAGCGGGTTCAACTATGTGAAATTGTGATTTAAAGACTAAATAAGGTTTAAAGGTAGACTAGAGATCGGACCATATTGATATCGGTGCTATTTAGTCCGGATTAGAGAAAATCGTGGACCAAACCAAAGACTAAATTGATAGCAACGACATGCGGTAGTATATTACAATTTAGTACTCAAGAATCAAGAATTTTGTAACCGTTCAAATAATAAACGTCATTCTGTGCTTAGATTTTAGTACATATCATGTTATAGTGAAAAAAAATCAGGATATAGAATTAAATTAATATTGTTACATGTTTAAAGATATTTTTTTGTTATTTAAGTTTGGTTCATGGTCTCATCCACAGTCCATTCAGTTTGGTTTAAGACCTAACCAAACATCTAAGTAATGCAAATAAGTGGATCGTGAACCAGATCAAATGAAATACGGTTTAATCTGGTCTGAACTAAATAGTCTGGTCCAATCCGATCTGATCTTCTTTTTACCACATAGTGAATACCTGGTAATGAGCTTGCGTATCCGAAGCTCTTCAGCCTGCTCCAAATTGGCTAATAGAGCCAATAACTCGGTTTTCATAGAGGAGCAAAATCCACACGCAAAATAATAAGTAGATAAAAGACTACTCGTCTCATCCCGAAAAAGATCGCCACTTCTTGCTGCCCTTGGATTACCCTTTGATGCCTCGCAGGGGCGGAGCCAGGATTCGAATTTATGTAGGGCTAAATTTTTTTTAAGCCGCACTCGTATATTTGTAACTTAAAAAGTGAGAATACAACATAGTGGGTTTAAAGTGGGGTCCAATTAAAACAGTTAATTGTCGAAATTTTTATAAGTGAGTCAATTTAAACTTTTAGGGGCATTTTGCTCATATTGAAACGTTTGGGGGCAAATTTTAACAAACCCCAAACGTTTGGACGGCAATTTGCTACTTTCCCTTATTAACAATACGGTCCTTTCGAGTTGCTCAAACTCAGCCCCGACATTCTCAGTTTATCTAAATTTGACACATTTAATATAAATATTTATGTTATGAAATTGGAGTTACCGAAGTGTAATCTTTTAACATGTTTAACGTGCATTACATAGTGCGGAGCATTATTCAAATTAGGTTGAAAATAATATCAATTTTTTGAATAGTTTTCTATCTATGATGCTAAAATTCAAAAATTTCAAGTTAATAAAGCATACAATGACATCTAATTTCAATATAAAAAAAAAACTGACATTACGAGCAATTAAAGTAACGATCAATTTCCTTCAAAAAAAAATCATAAACCAACAAATTGCATAACCTCTAAATAAATATACTTGTATACTATAATAAATAATAAATGCTAATGAAACAATGACATTTTAATGCTAATTCAATGGTAAACAAAAAAAAACACTAAATTCACTTGGTAAGGTTTGAACCCAAGACATTTTGTACTCCAAAACTCTTATATTGTTTCACTTTACCAACTATACTCCACCAACTCAATAGTTTTGTAGAAAACTTAAAACTATTTATCAAAAAAACGTATTGGGCTATAGCCCATATAGCCCCCTTAGTGGATCCGCCCCTGATGCCTCGTTTGTGTTGAGTAAATTCCAGTCGTGCGGTGAAGGAGCCCACCTTATAAAGACTTCTCTCGAGGTGTAAGCAGGGGTAGCTAAGAGTATTAAACTTGAGCCAAATGCACTCGTGTTAAACAAGAATTTGACCTACATTAAATAGATCTTTGTTCTAGATATACTGATTAATTTTTCACAAAAATTCTCATGTACACACAAATTCTCATTTAAGGCGGACACTATCCGTCTTAAGCTTAAGACGGGTCAAATATATATCAAATCACCTCACTAGTTGCCAAGAAACTACCAAAAGTTTTGTCTTTATTATTGTCACTTGTTAACATTTGACTCGTTTAAAACTTTAGACGGATATACCCGTCTTAAGCAAGACTTACTGAATTTTTCAATATCTCCAAAAACAATACAAAACCATAATGAGTATGAATATGAGTTAAATTACTTATCTCTCACCTTTCAACAAAATAAACGTTTGCATATGTTTTGACACTATGTTGTAATACAGATTTTCTAAAATGTGCTTAAAAGAAAGCAGTAGGTCTTGTTTAAGACGGGTCGGATCTTACAACGGGTATTTTGTGAGAGAAAATGGGTAGAGGGGACAAGGTGGGCTCCCCCCATGTGCTCTCCACTCACCCTTAATGGGTATTTTGTGAGAGAAAATGGTATCCGTCTTAAGCTTAAGACGGATACCTCCGTCTGAAATAAGAATTTGTGAAAAGAAAGTTTATCATAAAACTATAAGCATAAGAAATCACACTGGCTCACCATTCTTGGTACTAATATTTCATCCTTTTAATCACACTAACTCTAATATTCCATAAATTCTCGTTTAAGACGGAGCGACTCATCTTAAACTTAAGATGGGTCAAGCCCCCCTCACAAAGAGTAAGTGGGGAGGGGGGCAAGTGGGGGATCCATTTATCTCCCACTTGTCCCCCCGCTTACTCTTTATAAGGAGACTTGACTCGTCTTAAGCTTAAGACGGGGTGAGACGGATCACCCCGTCTTACATGAGAATTAGTGCTAATATTCCAACAATTTTATAGTCTAACAATCTCTCCAACAAAATCTCAACTCTATTGAGGTTGTGCCATGTCATTCAACTACACACTCATATCAACCCCACTCATATCAACACCATTGACAAGTTAGCCAGAATGGTACTATCTATAAAGGATGGATTTGTCATCTGTCTTTGATCATCCTTATTCAAAGCATGTTGAAGTGTCAGAAATACAAACTAGTCATATTCAACCGAACCAAATTTGCATACACGTGTCACATTTAGAACTATTAGTAAGCTTCTATTTGTGTATTTCCTATTTCTTCATAGTTAAGTAGCTTGTATATATAAAACAGTCCAATATTGAAGAGACTTCATTCATTTAACACGTACAAAAAATGTGGAGTCATGCACAAGAGAACCGTAGAAAACATCAAGCATCACGTGAAAAAGGTAAGACATAATCCTAGTCATTTGAAGGTAAAAGATTTTATTAACCGTGATTACAATAATAACATGTGTATCGTGCATGATCACGGTTACGGCGGTGATTATATTAGTAGTAGTGAAGTTGTAATCAAGCAAAGAAGAAACTTGTCAAAACACAAAAAGTCGACGAGGTACAACAATTGTCTATTTCATCAACAACATCTTCATCACTTCCGTCTTCTCAAGGTACTCCATCCGTTCCCTAATTTACGTCGTTTTAGATAAACTCAAAATTTTCATTATATAAGTCGTTCTGTATTATACCATATATTACATGTTATTTTCATTTTCCAAAGCACCAAAAACTAGGATAAAGAGGTAATTTGTACCATTTATTGGTGAAAAAAGCTTGTTTTTCTATTTTCAAAAATCATTTATAACACGCAAGACATAACCAGTAGTACAAACGTACATAAATCTTGTGAAGAATCTAAAACGACTTATATTATGAAACGGAGGGAGTATTGTTTTTGTGGCACTAGTTCCAGTTGTATTAGGCTCTAAATTCATCGACAAATTAATTGAGAAAAATACTGTGGTTAAAAGTTTTTCATAAACTTTCCCTTTTCAACACGCAAATATCAATCTCAATACAATATGGAGAAAGACCCACAAGTTTTTTAGCAACACAAATTCTCGTTTAAGACGGACATCATCGTCTTAAGTTTAGTATGGGTCAAATATATATCAAATCAGCCCACTTATGGTTTAGAAAATACAAAAAATCTTGTCTTAAACTTAAGATAGATAATGTTCGTTTAAGCAAAACTTCCTGATTTGGTAAACCTAAATATTTTATTGATAAGCACTTCAATACTATATGTATAATCCTGAAACCAAGGGAAGTAATTGAATGACATAAACATATAAAATTTCATGACTACATAGTATTTTAGATGCATAAAGTTGTAAATTTTATGACATATATGAGCTAAATAAATTCATATGCGTGTAGGGTAGTGTGTTTTGTGTGGTTAAAATTCATTTCCTCAGGCTATATTTGCTAAAGCTAACTGAAAAGATACCTGAACCCTGAAGAGGCAACTGAAAGATAATTGAAAATTAAGAGTTAATAAAGTAATTGATTTTTATTAAAATTGTTTAGAAAATTAGCTTAAAAGGTACTCTCTCAATCCAATCCAAACTACTCATTTAACTTTTTGCAGTGTAAAAGACGTCACTTTGACCACGTTTTTCTTTAGTCATATATTATTTTTTTGGGTCAAAATTATAATTTTCAAAAATCTTTTCTTATAACAAACGTAAAAATCTCAATTTTATATATAAATTTCAAAGATTTGACTTAATATAATCGAGGTCAATGACTTAAAAAAATGAGTGGGTAGTTTGAATTAGATTGGAGGAAGCAGCTTTATGTGGCCAAATGACCTAAAAAGACACAATTAATCTTACTTATAACCGTTGTAAATTATAACGAAAGGATATATCATCCAATTATTCCCACAAAAAGTGTTGGTTTTGATGATTTTACACTCTCAACGGTTGTAGATAAGAATTTGTGAGAAAGACATGGTTTATTATTTTTGTTAAAGTGTAAATAAGGTAGAATAAATAAAATCAGTTATCTAAAATCTTAAATGCTACTCTAGGTAGCCTTTTATTTCAGGTACCTTATTTGATACAAAATGCTATTTGCCCAATAATGCTAATTCAAGAAAATAAGCTACCTGAAATGTTTGACCAAAAAATTATTACAGTGAAAAAAAGGTATCTGAAAGGCGCGCTCAAACAGAGCCTAATTCTTGGGTAAAATGAAAAGGAGAGAAAATGAGCGAATAAGAGGAGATATTAAGATCTTTTGTTTTGTCTTTTTCTGTTCTTTCTTTTTAAGTGTACTGTGTCATGGATTATGTCAGGTACTCCGTATGTTATGATAATTGATAATCAGTAGGTCTTGCTTAAGACGGATCGGATCTTGCAACGGGTATTTTGTGAGAGGAAATGGGTAGAGAGGACAAGGTGGGCTCCCCCCATGTGCTCTCCACTCACCCTTAATGGGTATTTTGTGAGAGAATATGGTATCCGTCTTAAGCTTAAGACGGATACCTCCGTCTTAAATAAGAATTTGTGATTGACAATACGGGATGGTATGACATCAATTTTATTGGAAATGAGATACTCTAATTTTCGATTTTTAGTACGTGCGGTTCATGCAGTATATATATATTGAAAATATAAGATACTCCGTATAAAATAATGAAATCAAATGGTAGCATTAATATTACCTAGTTGTCATAATAAAATGTTTTGACATTATAATTATCTTTACGTTACCAAACATTTTTAATGTTTTGTAATTGCAACTTACTCTCACATTGTACTTCCGTTGTTAAACCTACTAAAACCATAAGTAATTCTAGTTTTCAAAATACATATCCTAAAATAAAGAACAAGAGTTGCTCAGACGGTAATAGCATTTTATTTACTCCAACAATGAGTTTATTCTCGATTCTTACCCGCGACATAGTACGTTCATTTAAACCAAAATAAAAATAATAAACTTAGGATACTTGATTGGGGAATAGGGTTATATACTACTCCTACATTTACATGTCGACATGTCGTCCTATTGACAAAGAAGAAGAAGCATATAATTTTGTAAATGTACGCTCGTTTATTATAATTGGTTTCGTTTTCGTTTTCGTTTTTTTACTCTCTAAATTCCATTATTCCCTTGTTTCTCTTTTTACCCCTGAACCTGATGAATACGAGGGAGGTATTAGAGAGAGGGTCACTATAAGTATCGCTCTTATTATATAATTCGAGGATAAGTTGATCAAAATATATAATATATAACATATCAAATTAATTATATTATTATAGTAAAAAAAATAGAAAGGTAAAGACGTCAAACTAAAGTTCCCTATCCACACTTCTTTTTTCTTTATATAATTCACTTTGTGCCAGTCGCACATTTAACAAAAAAAGTTGATAAACTAATGCGGAGTACCTAGAAAATGTAAATGTATATTCTAATATACAAGGAACTTTTTCAATGTAATGTAAATAGTTTTTACAAATTCTCATTTGTGACGGTCACTATTCGTCACAAACTTGTGACGGGTCGAATTCATCTCACAAGCTTGCAAGTGGGAGGGCAAGTGGGAAACCATTGATTTCTCACTTACATACCCTCTCACTTGCAAACTTGTGAGAGGGATCCGACCCGTCACAAGCTTGTGACGAATAGATCCGTCACAAGCAAGACTAATTGAATAGTTTTAACGAAAAAGTTAAGACTGTATTAAATTGAACGTTATTCATGTCTTTAGTTAGGATCTCTCTCAATTCCTTTTCAGTTTAACGTTATTTAAATCGGTTGTAAGTTCGCCTTAACTTAAGTCAGTCCAAAAGTAGAATGAATATGTGAAAATATGATCAAATAAAGCGTCGCCTTCGTCTCTCACAACATGAATGTGAGGTAAGTTTTGGGAATGACGGTATTATACACTATTCATTGATGTGGATGTTTTAATCAATGTACGCTTTATGATGAAGTATTCACGTAGCCATCCATATAATAAGAATATATGTGTGCTTTTATAATCTTTCTCGTAGTTTCCATATTTATATTATATTTATGTTTATATTAATAATGAGACTTTTATGTAACAAAGTTGATTATTTCACTAGTTTGTTCCTTAATTCCTCCCAAAATAAAAAGATGACAATAAAAATGGTATTAGATGAGTATAATGTAAAAATTTTAGGGGAGACATGTCTTAAATAAATACTCCCTTCGTTCCGATTAATAGTTTATACTTTTTTTGGGTGTTTCAGTCAATCGTTGTACACTTTTCTTTTCTAGTTCATAAATCTATCCATGTTGGCACTTGGCAGGACCATTAAATTTACCCCTTATTTTAAGTTGTTTCTTAATTTTTTTATTAATTGTAAACTCGTTCCTCTTTCCTTATATAAAGCAATTGTACATTGTTGAGACACAAAAAGAGTAGAAGACCTTAGAAATATCTAAGATTTTAAATGTATAAGATCAGCTTAAGGAGCTTAAAAATATCTAACGTGTGACATACTTATGCTTGAAAATATCTAACGTGTGACATATGCAGAAGAGATCATCCTATGAACCCATGAGCTTAATAAATTTACAAATATCTAATGTGACATATATATATATATATGCAGAAGAGATCATATTGGGAGCACTATTAGTAGTTGAAGTAACTCAAAAAAAACCAACAAAACATGAGCAACAACACAGCAACCTTCGGACACGGCTTAATCTCGTTAATTGGACGTCAAAGATCAATGGAGGACAGCTATACCGTATTCCCAAACCTCGTGCAACTCACGTGGGTCAATGAACACGACGTAGAACAAGCCTCCGACGACAAGGAAGAGACAACTTACGATTTTTTCGCAGTATTTGACGGGCACGGGGGCCACAAGGTGTCTCACAAGTGTAGGGA
Source organism: Heliosperma pusillum (assembly GCA_022085475.1). Classification (NCBI taxonomy): domain Eukaryota; kingdom Viridiplantae; phylum Streptophyta; class Magnoliopsida; order Caryophyllales; family Caryophyllaceae; genus Heliosperma; species Heliosperma pusillum. Next base: position 19,007 of record JAIUZE010000494.1, read on the forward strand.
GAGGTTGCACCATCTCGTTGCAGAGGAGGTGGTAGCACATGGAGGACGAAGGGATGTGGATTGGGATAGTGTTATGTCCACTAGTTTTTCTAGGATGGATGTTGAGGTAACGGAAGCAGAAGTGGCGGCGCGTGGTTATAACCGGAGCATAACGAAGACAGTCGGGTCCACAGCATTGGTGGTGGTTATAGGAAACAAGGAGATAATTGTGGCCAATTGCGGTGATTGTAGGGCGGTTTTATTTCGTGAGGGTGCTGCTCTCCCCCTGTCACGTGATCACAAGGTATTACAGTTAGAGTCCCGTTTAAAAGTTTTGGTTGAGTCATGCATAGCAGTTAGTGTTTTTTTCCTTCTTCAAACAAGTGTATTATGACGCAAGTAAGAATCGAATCTCCAAAATTACGATTAGAGTAAGAGAACTCTTACCACTCGCTAACTCTTCTTACGTACTAAATATGAGATGATTGTTTTAACCTGACCTAAAAGTGAAATCTTAAATTCGTCAAAATTTGAGTATATTTCATGTGAGATTGGTAGTCTGCTCCAAATCTTATATTAATGTCATCGACGAAAGTGGATAAGAGGTTTGCATTTAAATTTGTGCTGGTTTTGGTATCTAATTGTATACTAATGTACTAAGTTCTTTTATGCAGCCCGATACGCCCGACGAAAAAGAAAGGGTAGAGGCGGCAGGAGGTAATGTGGTTGAGTATCCGGACTGCAGTCGTGTTTTGGGAGTTCTATCAACATCAAGATCTATAGGTATATTTTCGAAATGATTAAGCTTCCCAATTGAAATCTTTGCTTTTCTTATATATCTATATATATATTCCCTAGTATGTAATGCTCGATCTATATAAACCAGAAATTCATCTGATTCATGCACTTATTTTGGTTTTGCACATTAAAGTCGAAAACAACTATTGACCCATACATTTAATTTACAGGGGACTACAATCTTAAACCATACATGACATCAGAACCCGAGGTTCAAATATGCAAACGAGAGTCATCAGACGAGTTCATGGTAATAGCGACAGACGGGTTATGGGACGTCTTGGCAAATGAGACCGCGTGTGACCTAGTCAAGAAATGCTTCAACGGTCAGGTTAATAAGAAAGTGTTGGAGGAAGTCCATGGGAATGGTTCTGCTGCGGCCGCCACCATGTTGGCCGAGTTGGCTATCGCTCGAGGAAGTAAAGATAACATTAGTGTCATCGTTGTTCAGCTCCAGAGCTTTGAAGGGAGTTCTAAATAAACTATGTTCACCTTTGGTCCTAGCTGTTATGTAGATATTTTTAATTAATTATAATATAGATAGAGACTAGATACGGTTGTATGGCACTATGTAGTAGAAGATATACACCTTTCCCCCTTGGTTTTAGCACTATTCTAAGAATTTTCAGACTCGGATATACTGTAAATGTAGGCTAAGTTGACGTTTGTGTAACCGTGGATGTATCATGTATACTATGTTGATGTTGGTATCATATTTAGTTAATGGTAATTCCACCGGCTATACCAATGGCGGAAAACTTAACGGGCCCCAAAAATTCCAACTGGACGAAACAAGTAATAGTATAAAGAAAAATTGAAAGTGTAAAATTTAAACTAAAAACTTCAACTCCCCTAGCTCCGCCACTGCGTCTAACATCAGATAATCTATGACATCTTTTTTACCAAAAACAAATGAACATAACCTTAGAAATACGTAAATGCGAGAGACAGAAGAGGCTATAGTCGATCCATATTCACTGTTTTGAAACAAATAAAGATAACCCTAGGAGTGCTCAAGTGCGAGAGACATCTGAGACTTGAGTCAATCCGAATTCACTTAATTTTAACTCAAACCCAGTAAATTCAAATTAATTTAAATTTTGATCGGTAAGTGGAACGATAAGGGGAGAACTAAATGGATCCCCACTTGCCTCCTTGTGAGAGGGGATTCGACCCGTCTTCATTGGGAAGACGGATATACGCCGTCTTCAACGAGACTTGTGCAATTTCGATTGAGCTTAGTAAATTTGTCTATGTAGTATGTACCAAAAAAAATTGTACTCCGCAGACCCTACAAATTCATATTGACTTGGATTTCGGTTGAACTTCCTAAATTGTTTATGAACCGAAAAAGCAAAAAGGCTACACTTACACAATGTGTATGCGATTTCCCATACACAACCAATTAACATGTGCCACATGTCAAATTTGATTTAACTTTCTCTAATTAGTTTATGGGTAAGTTAGTAATTTTACATGTGTAGTTAATTTCCCACATTAATCTAGTTAACCATAATATTTAAGGAATTTTTCATTTCTTAACTATCATATATTTTTTTCCTTTTATAGTTTTTAATTTTTTTTATTATAGTTCCTTTTAGCATGTGACAATAATTAGTTTCATTTAAAAAGAAAAAAATTGGTAATCACGTGTTTTTTTTTTCGTTTTTTATTTTATAAAGTATTTCTCTCATCCCTTTTCTTTTTACGTTTCATAATTGTCTTATGAAATATTTATTGAAATTTTCCTTTTATCATATAATCATAAGCATATTATAAGGAATCTCTCTATTATAAAAAGTTGTATAATTATAGGTAATGTTTGCATGCCTTTTCTTTTAGGAAAATATTTATTTTCTAAAAAAACATATTTTCCAAATATTTCACAAGACCTTTCCTAATATCAAGCTAACAAATTTTCGTAAAAAAATAAAATTTTAAAGATTAAAAATAGTGACATATTTTTATTTCCTAACGATTAATATTTTTAAAAAACGAAACTAATAAAACATTAACAAATAATTATAAATTAATGATTACAAACAAAAAATATAATAATGATAACAAAATAATGATATTCTAATATCTCATTTTTTTTACTCGGTAAAAATGTTAAAAAAAAAAGAGAGAGAAAAAATATTAAAAAGAAATGGATGAATATAAACAAAATATTAATCACTAACAAGAAAAAAAAGGAAAAAAAATAATAAATGTTAGGAAAACTTCATTATGGAATTAGGATGATTATAAAAAACGGTTAACAATTATTATGTAATTAGAAGAATTAATTATAAAAACAAAAAACCGAAATATATAAAAGAAAACATAATAAAAACAAAAAACTTTCTTAAATGTAGTTAATTAGATTAAGGTAACAATCTAACTACACATGTAAAATTACTAACATAACCTTATTCTAACTATTTCAAGTAAGATTGCAATTGGCACATATCGTATTTTAATTGATTGTGTATGTAATTGTCACACACACAATGTGTAAGTGCATGATCTTCCCCGAAAAAGTGAAGTCGTACGGAATACTAGGTGAATTAGGACTACTCGACAAGAAAACTGTCACATTTTAGGCACAAATGGAAGATATTGGTAATGAGATCATCGGTTTAAAATCTAGTTTAACTTTGTAAATTAACAAAGGGAACATGTAAGAAGGAGCTACGCGAGGTACTTGCACAATACAACCGGGTATATATTCATACCAGAGAAAGTAATGTAGCAGAGTTCATAAATCAAAACATAATTTGTAGGTAGAGAAAATCACTTAAAAGTTACAAACACACTCCTATTTTAGTGCAAGAAAATGACTCGAAAGACCTCGAAACAAGTTTCACTCGAGGAGCACCACAACCTTTCTTGTTGCTCCTTCATTCTTGACGATCTTCTGCAAAACCTTCTATATATATAAGCAGAGAAATAGAGGAGAAAGAGGATGAGCACTCATCTTTGATCGTCTCTTCGCTCCAATCGTCCTCCTACCTTCACACTTATTTACCCTAATTTTTTGTTCTATTACAACCCTATAATCCAGTAAAATAGGTAGGGCTATAACTAAGAAAAACATTAAAAAAGATGTTCTTTTTGACATGACCTAGTTTTAACTTTTAACTGCACAGTTCTTACATCCACGACTTAAGGTTCATGAAAAATAAACCTGTTTCCTTGCTTCAGTCGGCCTTTTACGCGAATGTGTAGGCAGAAACTGAAACAGATGCAGGAGTAGAGGCATGAATGTAGACAAACTCAAGGCTTTTTCCGGCAGGTAGAGAATTCACCCACGCTGGGAAAATATAAGTATTTCCGTATTTTGTCAGGCCATAGATAGGGCCATGTAGCCCTTTGATAGAGAGTTGCATGTGCCTGACTGGTTTTGTGGACTTGTTAGTCACAGTCGCTGAGTATCTGTAATATGTTCTTCCTCGGAATACCCATGAAGATGTCTTCTCTTGCTTTATAGCAATTGGAGCAGACGATGAAGCTGCCATGAAGAAACCATTTCATCAAAAAAAATACAATGCCAATAACAGTATCATGTCAGCATATGTATCATACTTATCAATATAGAGATGTTTCCAACTGACCATAATGATGACTTCCTGAATTATAACTACTTAATTAGTTAAATGATCGGACTTCAGTTGTTCACTAGAGATAAATTTAGGATTGAGGGACTAACACATCGTGTACCAAGAGCAAAACGTATCAAGGGAAGATACAATGGGAAGCAACTCTCCATACCTGGAGCATGGACTGGTTTGGCTTTTGGTTTTGGAGTACGTTTAGCTTTTGGTTTTGGAGTAGGTTTAGCTTGTGGTGCCGGAGTTGGCTTGGGGGATACAGGCTTAACATCTGGTATTTCCACTGCAAGAATTTCGAACACTTATTACATATTGAAAAAAACGTTTTACCATATTTTATAAACCAGAGTTTGAAATGAAAAGGGAATGATTACCTGGAAGAAGCTGGCTATAACCGCTGTGACCGGTCAACCTAGCCAAAACACCAATAAGAGGAGCATTGTTGTAGGTAGCAGGTTCGGTTTGCTCGTAATTGTCTCTTTCATCAGCGAAGTTGTCATAGGCATCCGGACCACCAACAGTAGCCCCGGTCAGAACGTTTGGATCACTTGCTTTCCTTCCATACCAAGTGGCATATCCCTGCCTGCAAGCCACAAATGTGGGGTTTGCCTTGTAGGACACGATCGAAGAAGCTCGGTGGTGGACTTGTTGTGGATAGTTGTTTCCATATCCAACCATGTAACTTGTTGCTCTTGGGTTGTCTCCTAGAATGTAGTCAACCTAATACATTTACATAGGCAAGTATATGTATGAGAAAAAGGCAATGCAAGTACATAGTAGTGCACAATAACAGGGATTTAGCGGTAGGATGTTGGGGGGCTTGTTTTTACCTGAGATTTAGCGGTGGAAAAGAGCTCGGAAGGAGGGACATTCATGCCAGAGCACTGCATGCTCGAATGAGACGATGAGAGGTAGTCTGAATAAACAGTGAGAAGGAAAGAAGCACTTGTAACAAACTGCATATTGTTCCACCTCTGGCGGTAGATAAGACCACCGGGCGTCTTCTGAACGTTTCTACTTCCCTTTCCGAGGCATGAGCACATGAAGTACTCTGCCTTTTGTTGGTACTTCTGGAATACTGATCTGTACGCCCCTCCTTTCCCTTGCATTAAGAACTGGATATGCATATATAACATTAGCAGCCTACTAAGGAATTTTTTAATGCTACTGCATATTATAATATGAAATTTTTTGACTTTTTCAGCAAGAACAAAGCAAAATGCCGAGAACTATTTTCAGCCAATGTGTAATATCGGTACGAATTGTTGTCAGTAAAGTATTAAAATCAGGAAAACTTATACGAGACAAATTGGTCTGTTACACAATCATGTAAGGTTTAAAAGTTTAATTTTCTTTAAACATGCTAGAAGGATTTCTGGTAACAATACAATTAAGAATCCCGCACCTTGGAAACAAGAACCTGAACACCAGCATACTTGACATCCCAGCCAAATTCAGTCATTCCCCACCCGGTTCCGCCAAGAGACTCGCCATTTTTGCCAAGATAGTTCAAGTAGTATTCGTCATTGGTTGCCTTGTAGAGCCACGCAGCTGCCCATAGGAGCTCATCCTACATATTTCACAAAAATTACATTGATAATAAAAGAAAGTCTTTACTCTTTATAGTAATGACTTGGCTAGGAAATTACCTACTCAAATTAACAACTTTACAATTCCAGAAATAATTGCTGCTGTTGATAATGAAGAGAAGTGAATGAAGAGGATCATGACTCGAAAAGTACATACCGCATAGCCACTGACAGAGCGGTAATACTTCTGAGCGACTGTAATGCTGCTGTCATATTTACCCCTGTACTTGTCCGCAAAATCAAATAGCTGCAAAAGTAGTAAAACCAAAGCAATTTAGTTAAAACAAAAGCTAAAAGAATCCATGGGAAATGAGGAAATTAACTAAAGACGAGACAAATTCACGACACTCGATTGAGTATACGATTTCACGATTCAGCAGGCACTAAAACTTACTGCTAGGATTAGATTTAGAGGATAGGCGACGTCAAGGTAAAAAATTAAATCTTATATGGTCCCAAACCCAATCTATGCTCTATAGGTCTTACAGAATACATTTTCCCATGAAAGTTTAAGTAAGGAGTGTGTAGGTTACGCACTATAGACGAACTACCTCGTAAGAGCAATTTTAACCATCACATAAACAACAAGTATTGTTTGTGCCGTCTCACAACCCCTTTTCATTGTTTGTGAGTAGTGATTACCGTCCTAACTTGTGAGCCGTGACCGTTACTAACTCACAAGAACTTGTCATAGACTAATGAATACCTTAGCCTAAATGTCATGTGCACCATTAGCATGCCTTTTTTATGTAGTAATGGTTCAAATATGGGCCTGAATACTGGAACCCAATTACGGTTAAAACCTAATAATCAATTACAAAGTACACGACACATTTCAGTCAAACTTCAAAAGGTTAAAGAAAAGCTTTACAATTACTCTTCTATCGAGTCTACTATACTTCACTACTCTATTCTAAATATTAAATGTAATTCCGCTATTATTTTATTTTCATACGTTCGAGTTAGATAGTACGAGTACATTTTAAATATAACAAAATGTAGAGAAGATAATAAATAACTCCGTAGTATTTAATGAATAAAAATATGGATTTATAATGTAAGACGGTTTTACTAAAGACGGGTTTTTGTTGAGAATTTATTGGGGTTATGAAAGAATATGGTTAGGCAATGAATAAGGCGTAAGACCATCCCCAAGCAGAGGTCGCGCTAATTAGGTCGCGACCCGGTTTTACTCTTAATTCCACTTTAATTATCTTGACCTATTTTTACACTCCCAAGCAGAAGGTCACGACCTAGGTCATCAACCCAATCATTTTCCATTTCACATCATTCCCAACCATTTCTCACATTCTATCTACCCCACTTTTTTCTCTCTTACTTTTCTAACTAATTTTCCTAACATTTTATAAATCAATATTTTTTTTATTATTGTAAATATCTTAATTGAATAAAAAGTACCCCAATATTTTACGGCTATGTTAATCTTATGAGGTACTTTACGAAAAAAAATATTAAATAACAATTTTATTATTTCGAAAAATGATTAAACGATTTCATTAACAATTAAAAAAAATGGAAAAACATAATTTCACATATAAAATAACGCATACATAATTAAAAAAAAAATTAAAACATTGAATACTACGAAATGCATTAAAAGCCCCTTTTAGTTACGAAAGTTTTGTCAAATATGCTTAATAAGATCATTTTTCAATGCGTTATGAGTTGCACAATCACGAATTTCGCCATGAATTTGTATGAACCGCTATTTTAATTAATCCAACGGCTATATTCGATCCAAAGACTATGTTATAATTAATCTAACGGCTATATTTGATCGAAAAAAATTTAAATAAACGATTTGCAAAAAAAAAATGGGCCAAAAATTTATATACTAATTTAAATTGACTTCCTCAAAATTTAAATAAATAGTTTAACAAAATATGCCCCCTTTTTTTTGTTTTTTTTCAATATTCAACCAATAGAAATGCTACACACAAGAGGTCACAAAGGAGGTCAATTTGTTTCAAGCAAGGTCACAAATTGACCATATATGAGTTTGGTCACAAATTAACAAAATAAGGTCACAAAATTATCTTTCTTAATGATGTAATTAGCATGACCAAGCAAGGTCATGACCTACCTATTGACCTTGCTTGGGGATGGTCTAAGAGTAGTAGGTCACGTTAAGTAAGAGCGCTAAACACTGACACTGAATACAAAATGTAGTGCTTTGGTAACCGCCTCTTAACTGCCTACTTTAAGCTGTCATGCGTCCCATTGACTACCTAAAAGGTATTACTGACCCACTATTTATGCCGTGGACCACTCACTCTTAATTCTCACTTTTTACTCAAAAATACAGTAATTTCTCACTTTTACAGTAGGTCACCTGGAATTTAAATCCAGGTTTCTTTCCCTTTTTAACTTTTAACTACAAAACTATCCATAAATTCTACCCAAATTCTTTTTCTGACAAAGGGGTTTTTTGACCACTATGTAAAATGTAACCATAATGATATCGTCAGTGTTACAAATTATTGTTATAAAATCACGTTTTATGGTTTCACACGATAGTAGACCCAAAGTCTAAGCAAAGAATAAGACCATGACAATAAAATAAAAAGACCTGCTTTTACATAATAGGAATTATAATTATCATCTCTTTTTAGTACATTACCACTTTGCAAATTATAGTATCAGACTCTTTTAATGTGACGGATAGTGTACGTCTTTAATGAGAAATTGTAGACTCTTTTAATGTGATGAATAGTGTACGTCTTTAATGAGAAATTGTGTTTAATGTAAGCCCAAATCATGCATGTTGGTATTTGTGGTAGTTGTATAATTGTATTAGGATTTGGTAAAAATGTAATGTAGTTTCAAACGCCCAACTCAAAGAAATTTTTTGGAGACAAGTTTATTTTTAATTCTCGCTTTGTCTTATACTACAATTTTACCGGTTAATTTAGCTGGATTAATGCCAACATCACACAAATACTAATTTGTGGAAAATGCAATTAAGAAATGTACCTGACGGGCATGGGTGAGGAGCTCATTGGCGTATGAGGGGTTGTGGCGGTGGAAGACAATGGAAGCGGCAGCCATGGCGGCGGCAGTTTCACCAGCAAGATCTGACCCAGGTCGACTTGGGTCGATCCTGTAGGCAGTCCGGTCAGTGGTCATGTCCTCTGGCCTTTGCCAGCAGTAGTGATCTGTGTTTCCATCTCCTACCTATACTCAAAAACAATCACAACTATTAACCACGAGAAAGCTCATGTAAAACCGTCTTAACTATTTTGTAGTGTAAACAATGTTCGATATGATTTTTCAATAATACTAATGCAAAACGGGCTTAACAAAAACTTTTGATTAATTACAGTCAACATTTCACTAAATTGTCTCTACGTTCACATTTGAACAATATGTTAGTTGAATTTATAAATGCTTAGAAGAATAAGAATTGTTTTGAGTGTAAAAATTACTCTCTACTTTTTCTAAGGCTGTTAATCTAACTTGTTAAAATCATACCAAATTTTAGTTAATAAAACAATACAACAATTAACAATACAGTATTTGATAAAGACACAACACAAATAAATACCAAACTTAGGTTTTAAAACACTAATAAATTACAGTAATACAGTACTTTAATATGACAAAGACAAACATGGATACTTGTCAATTGTCACACTCAAACTCCACTGAATATTTATTAAGCACAAAATCTAACTCATTTAATAACATATAATCTCACAATTAGTTTTGTATCAACTTTTAGCAGTAATAAAACACTAAAAAGGACATGAATTGCATAAAGACATTATTCTCTAGGAGTTTTGTTTATTTCCTAAAAAATGGAGGAACAAAGCAGAGCAAATTCTGTTTCATTGTCTCAAATTATCACAAAAATTAAACTAAATTACATAAGTGAATAGGTCCAACACGAATATTTATATAAGACGGTCTAACACAAACATTTCAGTAAAATGGTTTTGCCCAAGTTTTGTGTTAGACGATTTTATACAAGACTAAACGTAAATCAAATACTAAAAAAGGCGATTAAATCGGAAAAATTACCTCTCCATAGAGAACATTGGGCTCAGGGTGGGCTTTAATGAGATAATCAGTACCCCATTTAATAGCCTCAAGAGTATTAGCAAGTTCTCCATTATTAGCAATTTGTCTACCATACTCAATCACACTCCATGACATTGTTGTTATTGTGAATGCCATTGGTAGTCCAAATTTCACATTGTCCCCTGCATCATAGTATCCTCCCACTAGATCCACCTATCAAACCAAAAAAAAATTCAATTAGTTTCTATTAAGACAGTCTTTTATAGGATATAAATATAATATATGCGCTTTAACAATAACTTTAAGTCTTTCAAGTTTTTGGTTGAGATGTTCATCAACCATGGTATCAAAACCGGTGTTTTGGTCACGGATTCAAAGGATATGGGCGTATGTGCACTACCCACTATTCAAACCTAATAGACATTCAAGTGAGGGGACATAATATAATATAAATATAATATGGAGTATGAGTTTGAAACATAATCTTAAGGTTTTTGTGTTGCATTCTTCATCTATTGCCTATGGTCTTTAACTTAAAATGATAAAAATGTGATTTTTAGGATAAAAGGTTATATAAAATTGTCAATTTCTAGCAATATATTTATGGAAACTTTTGATCAGAAAATTTTCACATTTTATCGTAAAATGGTGATATTTATACAATTTAATTTCAAACAGTTTGTATCCTTGTGGTAAAGGAAACCACAACGACAGTTATGACTTTTGATAATGCCATACGACAACAAGTTCATTTACCAGTTGAGCTAGTTAACATCTATCACTCAACACGCGAATAATATAAAAATGTGGTATGAGAAAAGGGACTTACTCCTTGAAGTTTACCATCAGTTAAACCAGAATGTGATCTCCAAGTGACCCTTTGAGTAGAAGGAAGGTACCCAGATCTTTGAGCTTCATAAAACAAAATACCCTTACTCATAGCTTGACCATAGTCATGACCAGCAAATGTCAATGGGACCCACAAAACCACCATGAAAAACAAGCCAACCATGTAAATGGAAATAGTTGACTTCATAATAAACTTGTCCATTTTTTTTATACTTCCAAAGTTCAACAAAGTTTGTCTTAATTAGGAGTTTTTTAAGTTTTTTTTTTCCTTTAGCAAAAACAAAGGAAAAAAAATTGTGTTTATGCAGTTGTATGTTACAATGTAGGTGTGATTTATCACTAAAAATTGATAAATCCACCGAGAAATGTTGTAGAGAAGAAAATGGGAAAGTAAAGAAGAGAAAGATGTGAAAGTGTGGAGTTAGAAGAATGCTCAAGGGTGTATATAAGAAGAGGAAAAGGAAGGTGCCAATTGTGCAGAAAAACAGGCAGAGTTTATGACATTATTTATTGTATAACAATAATTTGTGTTTTTGATAATTAATATAGTAATAGTAATGTTATTTTATGAGATTTTGGTTTTTAACATTGTTTTGGAAATGTATGGAAAAAGGAAAAAAGAATAGGAAACGGTTGAGAAAAGAGGCAGAGTCATGTGAGCATGGTTCCCTCGTCCTTACTTGGAAGAGTCGGTGTGGACTTATTTGTGGAGACGAGGCTAATAAGTTTCGGTAGGTCTCATTTCACACGGTTATTTTTGCTTGAAGCCTTTAAATAAGGTGTAAGTGATCATTTTATGGTTATATAAATAGTCACTTTTCTAAAAACGTGATTATCTACATCTGATCATAAAATGGTTACATAAGACACGTTTGAAGGCTTCAGATGAATATGGCAGTATGAAATGAGTATTTTTAGATAGGTTTTGGGTTATACTCCGTATGACATACTGAGTTAGTGGGCTAGACCTATTTTTTTTAAACGCTTTGTCCATGCCCGCTTATTATGCGGGTAAAATGGATCGAGCTCGGGATAATTAGGAGAAGCTCTAAATTCCAAACTCCCCTAAAACTGTTTTCATATATTTCCTTACATTCAGAAAATATATAAAGGAAAATTAAAGTTTATACGCTTGAATTGAGGCCAATTCAATGCAATGCATTTATTCACCTTTGTATGCATTTATTCACCTTTGTATGCATTTTTTCACCTTCGTATGTTGGGGCAGTATTTATTACTGCAGTTAATGTAGATGCTCTTCCTGTTTTTTTGAGGTTTTAATTTCGGAATGCAAGTCTAGGGAGAATTTAAGATGGTCAAAAGTCTTCAATGCTTTATTTGCTTGGTTTGTTGCGTCTTCCTCTCAATATGCCCAAAAAAAATCTAAAAAAAATCTCCCAATCTTTTTAATTGTGTTTCGACCCTTTATGGTCCGCAAATTCTCATTTAAGACGTCACTATTTTCTCACAAGGCTCTCACAAGAAGTAAGTGGGAAAGAGGTTGTGAGAAGTCATAAGTTTGTGACGGTCACAAGCAAGACTGTTTATCAATTGCGAAGATTATTCACACTAAAAAGATGTACGATGTTAAGGAGTATAGATCATCTCCATTACTTTTTGGTCTATTTACTCTCTTGACCTTTATTATATCATATACTTTCATTTTTCTTGTCCGACCTTTTCTTTTCTAGTTAAATTACGACCGTCTGATCGGTGTAAAATCAAATCTCAACCACGAAAGAGGTATTGGACCTCCATTTATCAGGAATAAATGGAGATGATCCTTACCCGATATGAAAGTCCCTCGATTTCTATTCAATTTACCAAATCTCAACCTTGACATGACAATAAGCTGGAGCATAACTTGTCATATGACAACATATACTCCCTCCAATCCAATCCAAACTACCCACTTGCTTTTGGTTGGTCTTCGAGGCAAGGCTTTGACTGCGTTTTTCTTCCTTTATATATAGAATTATTTTACAAAAAATATAATTTTATGAAAGATATTTCCGTGACAAAACCAAATATATTACTTCCGTCTTTCAAAGTTCTTTATATTCCGATCTATAAACGGTCAAAGTTTTGAAAGTTTGACCTTCAAAAAGCAAGTGGGTAGTTTGGATTGGATTGGAGGGAGTACTTCTTTTGTATTTGTAATTTGTAAATGGTTAGGTTTGCTTTCTTTCAATACAAATGTAAACTATTAGCTAGAACGGACGAGTACAGATTACAAACCTAAAACTAGACTCAATTCACATCAGATCCCTATTAACTTCACCACTTCATATTATACGATAGCATGCATGATTAAGTACCCTCGAACCATCATATTAAATCTCCCTTGCTATTCTATTATTGCCCGACATAAACCCCTTTCGCGAGCAAGCTAAGATTAATTTAACTAGAAAAATACGGAGTATATAGTAAATAAAATTAGCAATTAGGACAAACAAAAAGTTGACATTTTTAAGTACATGCATGATACACATACACTCAGTCACAGTGCCGACATTGCGCCTGAAGACAAACCGGAGGAAATTGAAAAGGGAATTACATAGTTTATTAACCATGTTTAGGTGACAATGCATGGTAGATAGTAAAAATAGTAATATTATCCAAAAGAGGACAGAAAACGCCAATAAACACCGGAAACTGAGAAGTGGTCAAAAGGGAGAGAACCCCAATGTGAATTAGACTTGCTTTATTCCTAACCGCAATCAACGGCCATCCCTCCGTTATGCTTTCTTTTCTTTCTCTTTTTTTATTACTTTTTTTTTGCCTTTTCTTTTGTATTGTTTAATTACTCGGGTAAAGACCGTGCTACTACACCGTATTTTAGATCTTTATTGTTTAGAGAATTTCAGCTTTTATGCCCCGTTCTTTTGGACTGAATTTTGCTGAACTTTTCTCTAAACTGAACTTATAGGAGATGAACTGAACTTATAGGAATTGAACTGAACTTAATTTTACTTAATTGAATAGAACTTATAAAATCTAGAATTTACTAAACTTAACTTTATTATTATATCTTTTGGGCCCTGTTCTTTTGGACTTAATTTCAAAGGGGTTTGCTATATCCCGCCCCCCATTTTACTCATCCCGCCCCCTACAATTACTTTCTTGCCCTTTGTTATTTGACCAACAACTTTTGTTCTTTCCCCTTTGTTATTTTAAAATTCGATTTTTAAAACCGCTTTAAAAAATAAAACCGCTTTACGTTAATTTCAAAATAATTGAAATATTAAACAACATTAACGTGTTAACGAACAAACTTATCGTTTTAACGTTAATTTTTGTATATTATTTAACGATAATTAATATAAAAAACGCTAACTAATAAAAATCATTTGACTTTTTTTCAAAAAAATACCGATTAAATACGGAAAAACTTCAAACGGCCATAACTTTGCGCTCAGGAGTCCGCTTTCGATGATTTTTTTTTTCAAATCGCTTATCTCAACAAGACGAACGCAATGGTAAAAAAAAATTGTTTTCAGTGGCCCATTCGTGTAAAACACACGAATTGGGTTCGAGTCTTATGACCCAAGTTTCACACGCTTACAACAATGTCTTTTGAGCCATGAAACGAGATACACGAGTAAAAGTTCCATGATGATGGATTTCTAGGCCTTATTGATTTGGATCAATTAAGGCAAGTGTAGTTTGTTTATATGCTAAAAGGATTTAAGGTGCTCTAACTAGTTGTAGTAAGAGGGCGACCAACTAGTTTGATGACACATATTCAGATATGTGTGGGTTGAATAAGTCATGTTGCTAAGGTATGAGATTATAATACTTCAATGTAATTACTATTTCAAGTAATTATGGATATGTTCATATGATGTGTTGGAGCTAGTGTCCTCCAGTTAGTGCAATAACATAAATAAATCTCTGTAGGTTCACAGGGTATACTTTGTATAATAATCAGTTGATTAACGTTTATCAATAACGGTTGGCTTGCTAGATAAGTTTGACGTTATTGTCATACAGATGGCGGTGATCAACTGGTCCCTAACAGTCACACCTATAGGATGTGTTTGAGAGATGTGATTATTTGAGAAAATAATCATATTGATACCCTATTATATGACTAAAAGGTTAGTCAGTGTAATTGACTAAAAGGTTAGTCAATGTGATGATGAGACGAAAGTTAGCTGAGACGAATTAACTGTAATTCGTAAAAATTGAATATAAAAAGTTATATTTAATTATAGTATATAATGTAAGCTAATTAAACATAAACCGTTATAATTAATTGGCAAATTATAAATATACGGATATTTATAATTAATGACGGATTATAATGTCGGTCCATGTAAAACGACGATTATAATATATTACATTATATAGGAAGCTAAAATGACCAAAAACGAAAGTATCCAGATACACTCGGTTTTAGTCAATGGGTAGTTATTTTTGAGGAGACCAAAATATCTCCTCATATATAAAAGCCCAAAATTGAGCCGTGAGGAGGAGATGGAAGGCAGGGAAATGAAGCTTTGATTTCTCTAACCTAATCTATTCTTACTGTGCCTCCATGTCAACCTACACACATCACAAAAGACAAAAGTTAACTGTAACTTTTGACAAAACACAAAACCTTTTCTCATCAGTGAGATCGCGTAAGAGGTTCACTTTCTAGCAAAAGAAAAGGGTATTTCTCAAAGCATTTTGGGTGCAACGATTAGGAGGATATCTACTTTGATATCTCTGTTCTTTACGCCAATTGCTAAGGACCAAAGGTTAAATTCGTTTTCTCTATATTTTATATCGTTTTCATATTTATGACTCGTAATTCATATTATATAATTTTGTTATAATCCTAATTTCTAAGGGGATGTAAACAGTTATTTCCCACAAGTGGTATCAGAGCCAACAACCGAGCAACCAATGGAGGAAACTGTTCCTTCATCATCGGCTGCGGTAAATATTCCTGAGGAACCCAGGAGGTCGGGTAGAGTCTCCATTCCTCCAGACAGATACATTGGTATGGTCGAGGAGAATGTGAGAGATGTCGTTTTACTCCTAGAGAGTAACGAACCCTCCGCTACTATAAAGGTTCCATGAC
>JAIUZE010000495.1:0-12812 GCA_022085475.1 Heliosperma pusillum
TATGAGATGATTTACTGATTTATAATTTTAATTTATAACACTATAAAAAAAGATGAAAATTCCTTTTCTTACTAATCTACGCTACAAGTGAGTGGCAATTGGCAAGGTGTCCAACTCATTCTTTCTACACTTGTTGGTAATTAGTTACTCACACTTTCACGTATACATGCACTTCGTTAATACAGATTAAAATTTATACTCACCATTATCTTTTTACAACTTGTCTCACTGAAAGACGGGTCTTATCCGTCACAAGTTGAAAAAAGATAGTATCTTTCTCTACCAATTTCTTTTTAAGATGATTCGTTTATACTTCCTTCATTCAGCTTCACTCTACCACTTTCTATTTTGTACACTATTCATGAGTCAGCATCTAATTGCAATTTTCTCTTAATAAATAAGTGAAAATATATTCATATGTGATCTTGTTTGATTTGTCTTTACGAGTACATTAAAAATATATCTTTTATAATATTTGCAAATACGTAGCTCACGATACTTACCGTGTAAACACGTCTTGGCAAACGTGAAAAGGCAAATTGGTATAGTGGAGTTGAATGGAGGAAGTACTCCTTTCTTCATTTATCTACTATCACCTCCCAATATAATAGCTAGCGTGAGTTAAACCACCTAAGACTAACCCTTTGTAAACTAGTTGGGTACTCAATAAACCACAAGACCCACTAAAGATACAAGCTTTTAGATTTAACCAAGGGAGTAAGCAAGAATCACATACCACCACATTAAATAACCAAGCTATGATACACAACATACAATTTTCCACCTAAAAGATTGCACCTTTAAACCAAAGCAACAATTTTCAAGTTTACTTCAACACATTCATGAAGATAAGATAACCAAACCTATCTAGAATAAGCATTCATTAAGTAAATAAGATGTAAAGGTGGTTAAACTAAACATTCATTTACTCAACACAAGAAGTTAATGTAAGAAAAGAGTATTAAATAAAGGAGAGGAAGATTATAGAGTCATACAATGCTAAATGTTAGGTGCTTGTTCAAATTACATCAAGCTTTTAGAACTAGCTTTCCATAATTTTCATAATAACCAAAGATTAAAACTAAATTAAACTTATATAAAAATATTAAGACTTCTAGTGTAAGAAGTAGGTGCATAATCTCTGATATGATACCTTATATGAGTGATAAATGTTGGGTATTAATACCCTTCAAGTTCGCAAAAAAGTGAGCATTCAAAATAATAGAATAAAGGATTTTTGAGTCCGCGGAAGCAGAGAAAAGCGCAGACTGCGTTGTATGACGCAGCCTACGTTTTTCAGCCTTGGAGCACGTTTTTGTGAGAGGCATATCTCTCTTGTTTCTTGGTCGTTTGAGGCGTGCGACCTACCGTTGGAAAGCTAAGAGAATAAGATATCACCTCCACTTCGCCTTGCATCGATAGAAGGTCTGTAACTTAAGATATTGCTATTTGAATTTGACCCTTGTGAAACCGAGTTTTCAATTCGTCATTTAGGCTCTTACTTGTGCATGTCAATGCTTCAAACCTTGTTTTTTCTTGCTTTCCTTGAATTACACTTGTTCTCTTGCCTTGCCTTTAACTCTCCTTCTTTTCCTTGGTTTAGCAGATATGTAAACCGAGTTTCCATTTGCAAAATACAAGCAAAAGTTGTAATTACAAAAATTTACAAAGTTACAAGTGCAAACCACGTTAAAATTCCAAAATTACAACCAAAAGTGAAAACCGTCATATTGCATAAAACTCCAACTAAAACCCGATATTAAGCATGTTCATTACTGTAACACCCTAATGCGGGGTTAGTCGCCCTCCCCCGATCAAACAAAACTTATAGGACTCAATACCAAACTAATTAATGTAGTAGGGTAAGGAGGTCGAACCCAACGGACGGTAATTATGGTTCTAAGGCGGTTTAATCAAATTCTAGTTTAGTTCTAGCAAATAGCAAGTTGAAGAGGATTAATGATAAACTAGACTAACAAGAAGGCAAAGATGCGATATAAAACAATAATTAAAAGGAACTAGGGTGGATGGGTTCATTAATGCAAGTATAGGTCAATTATGGTGGGGGTTAGGACTAGTCTAAAGGTGAGTCTAAACATGTCTCCACCTCTCGGTGCAAGACGGATTAAAAGACAAGCCTTCACCTGTCGATGCGAGACGAGCCCTAGTCTAAGGTTCGATTGGGTTCTCGCCCTAACCTCCCCCTAAACATCCAACACACACAACAACAACAATACAAGTCTAAGCTCTCACTCAAACTAGTAATAAAACATGGGAAAGACTCAAATTACTCATTCAAGCACTCCAACAAACACCTTGTGTGCACAAAATAAGAAGACTACCAAAAGACTTAATATTTATGCCCAATTACCATAATCGACCCATAAACCTACAATAAATCCCTCATCTTACCCTAGCAATACACTACTCACTCATACTAATGAAGGAAAACATTAAAGATGGATACTTTGATATGAAATAAACAAGAGATGACATATTCAACATGAAAGCTAGATAATAAACAAGAACAAGTAATTAGAAGAAAATTAATGAAATAAAGATGAGAAATTGTACCAAACTTGTAAGAAAGATTGAAACTTGTATTAATAATCAAATAAGAGTCTCCTCTTGTCTTCAAATTACAACCCAAATCTTCACTAGTAATTAAGAAAAAGACTAGATCTAACAATAACTAACTAGGAAATTGAGTAATTATCACTAATTAAGAGAGATTAGAATACTAATTAGGGAGATATTCCTTATTAATTACTAGGGTTCTTGTGTCTAGGGTTGTGTGTTTAGGGTGAATTAGGAGGGGGGTATTTATAGGTTGGTAGGATTAGGGGGTCAAAAGAAGAAAAGAAAGAAAAAATCAAATTTGCGGACAAAGGGGGTCCCAGCCGGCCGGCCGGCCGCCGGTGGCCTGGACCGGCTGGTGCCCTCTGCCCTTCCTCCGTCTTCCTTTCTCTTCCTCTCTTCACGCGGCGCCCCTAGCTGGTCAGACCGGCTGCCGGTGGTCCTAATCGGCTGCCGGTGGCTGCCTTTTCTCCGTCTTCCTTTCCGTGTTGACTGACCCAGCCGGTCCGGCCGGCTGCCGGTGGGCTTGGCCGGCTGGAGTGCACTGCTATCCTTCCTTCTTTCTTCGGCAGTTTGGAGGGATTGGGTGGCCAAGCCGGTGGGCCGGCTGCCGGTGCCACCTACCGGCTGGCAGCCCTTTTTCGTCCTTCCTCTTTCTTCTTTTCTTCTTTGTGTTTAGTTTTGTGACGGTTTCTCGGTTCTCATCCCGTCTTGTCCTTCTCTTGGCATATTTCCTATGAATTGAGACGAAGTTAAATAGTATGAGAGTACACGGGATGAGGGCCAAAATGCGATAAAACCGACGCTAAACAAAACTAAATACGCCGAAATATAAGAAAATAAAGAGGGGAAACGGTCTAAAATAATCATATATCACACCCCCATCTACCAAAGAGCCTTACTAGATCTCTTTAGTAAACTGAAAAGCTACCATCTCGGTTTCTCGAGATAGTACATATCAGATAGGCAAGAGCGAAACAATACTTATTAATCAAAGGTGTAAATAAATCAAAGTTACATTGTTGCAAATCAACTGAGTCTGTCTCAATTTAACATTATTCAAAACTAGTAAATATAAAGTGAATGTCTAAGTTAAACTAAATGACTGCTGAGCTAAGACTCATCAGCAACGATCCCATCCAATCCCCAATGCGAGCTCAATAAATTACCCGCTAGGCACTTGCTCACTATTCCCCAATGGATCATAACAGTTTTAGAAAATATAAACGGTGTCAGTACCGTCATACACATTCAACGCATAAGACAATAATAAGAGCAATATGAAACCATCAGTCACCACCAATAACACCATCAAGTACTGGTAACCGGAGGCCCACCGCAGCGGTAACCCCAGCAGCATCAGGCTGCAGACTTGACCTGCAAACCACTTATTGATGCTAGACCGCAGCACTGGACATCGAACTTCCCTCTGCGCCGTAGCGAGAGACCCGGAACATTAATGTGCACATCCCCCTCGTGGTGGGAGAGCCGCGAGAGGCGAACTCGGGGTGTGGTCCGTCTCCCGTCGGACCACCAAAATAGTAAGAAACTAACCACGCGATCTCTAAATCTCCGAACACTATCATCATCATCGTCACAACAGTCAGAATCACCAACGCCAACAAACAGCAACAATCTTATCACATTGAACATCATACAAAAGTACCTAGTAGAGAAACCCTACCTGTAAGCAATTCTGCAACAATAGCAAGCAAGCACGACTAGAATCCTTCTTTTATGAATTAGGCCCTGTTCTTTCCAACTTACTTTCAGCTTGTTTTATTTCAGCTCGGCTCTATTCAACATAGTTTAGCTTAACTTTTGCCACTTTTGTTCAATTAATTTCTTCACAAAATTAAGTTTTATTTCAACTATATTCACTTCAACACGGTCTCATTCAGTTTAGTTCAATTAAGCTCGCCTCCATTTAACTCAGTTCAGCTCGTTTCAGCCGGAAAGAACAGGGCCTTACTCTCCTAACAATCATACAATTAATCTAAATCAATAATCTATTATAATTAATTCTCAACCCTAAATTAGATTAGGGCTCCTATAAACTTATCCCACAATACAATTAACATAGAGGTTGAGACACTAACGACAAGGTTGATGTAAAAGATAATTCCGACAAACAATAACAAAGATCCCAACCCTTAGTGATGAATTAGGATGATTAAGAGAGTTTTAAAGAGAGTTTAAGAAAGCTATTTATAACCCTTAATCATCTTAATCAAAAACCGCTCGAAAAACCCAGAAGACCGGTGTACTCGGTCGAGTACACAAGTCACTTACTCACCATACTCGACCGAGTGCCATCTAGGCAGAAGGTTTCCTAAGCGACATACTCGACTACTCGACCGAATGGCATCTACTCGACCGAGTACAAACACCACTCGGCCGAGTCCCCCTTACTCGACCGAGTACAAGGTTACCAAAATACGGAGTATTACAATTACGATAAAAGTATCCTATTGGCCCGACACAATTTGACTCTATCACGTATTTATGGCGGCTTATTGTGCGCCACAGAAGAATTTGAAATGTCGTGAAAATGACCATGAAGACTTGAAGATGCAGATCAAAGATTCTATGCCTATTCGTTGTTTTATTGGCACACGGTCATGTATGGTTCTTATATTAAAGTGGATGTGGGCTGGATACCATTCTTCATATCATCCTCATGATGGGTCGTCTATAATAATGATGGTACTATTATGCACGAAAAAGGGAGGAAATTATGGTATGAAGGACCGCTTCAAGCTGAAGTTACTGGAGTTAAGGGTGTCCTTTTTTGGGCACTAGGCAACACTGTTACCACATCCATGTTCTCACTCACTAACTCGAGCTTCTTTTTCAATTATACATATATGAGGAGGATCATCTCGAAGCGGACGGAATTATAGAAGATATTCGGCCGCTTAGTTTATCCTTTCGTTGTTTAGAATTTAGTTTTATTCCATGAAGGTTAATTAAACTGCCCACGAACTAGCCAAACGGGAAATGAATATGTAACCCTTCGGCTTTACAGTTGCCAAAAAAACCGTATTTTAATCAATTTTTTGCCACTTTACTCTTTATGAGAAGTATTTTAATCAAAAACAAAGAAATGACTGAGACGGATAAAATAAATGGGATATATGATGTTACCATCGCCAAGTAACCAACCGTCAACAATGTCATCAAGCACTAGTAACTAGCCTACCACCGTAGCGGTAACCTCTGTCAGTGTCAGCATATATGACCGTTGTTCCATTTATTGATGACAGGCCGCAACACTGGACATCAAAATTCCCTCGCACCGCAGCGAGAGTCCCGGAACATTAATATGGATATCCCCCTCGTGGCGGGAGAGCCATGAGAGGCGAACTCAGAATATGGTCCGTCTCCCGTCGGACCACCAAAATAGTAACAAAGTAACAACACAACTCCATCACCACCATTAACAACAAAACAACGATACATAAACAATCAACAACAGTAGTCATCTTAACAGATTAATCAACATACAAAAGTACCGAGTAGGGAAACCCTACCTTTAGCGTTCCTGCACACAACCACCATCCGACGGACACATATACACACGTACAAGCATACAAACTCCTCTATCCAAACCTACAAGCAATAGTACAATCTATATCACAACTATGGTGTAACACCCTCATACACCAAGGTGTCTTACAAGACCCCCTTAGCACATGACAGTGCTAACATCTCGGTTGCCCGAGGTATTATATATCAATTCAAGCGATAAAGGAAACAATACTTTAATAATAAATGTTTAAATGTCAAATAGATGAACTCAAAACAGGTGGCATACCATCTAACCAATAATCTAAACACCACAAATGATAATAGACTACTAAAAAATTAAACAATGTTCAAGACTCCAAGACTGATAAGCGGAAGCTAAGACAAGACATGGTGATCTCATCCTCATCTCAACGCAGCGCTATAGATTACCTGTGATCACCTGCTCATCATTCCCCAATGGATCACAACAGTTTTGTAAAACAATACGGGGTCAGTATTCGCATATACCGACCAATGTACAAGATAAGCACAAGGGAAAGACGCACCCGAAGGGCCACCGCAGTGGTTACCTCAGTAGACTCAGGTTACCAGCCTACTTTACAAAATCACCTATTGACCCTGGACCGCAGCCACAGGCGTCGAACTTCCATCTCACCGCAGCGAGATAAACCCGGAACATTAATGTGCACATACCCCACGTGGCGGGATAACCATGGGGGCGAACCCGGGGCGTGACCTGTCTCCCAACAGGATCACCAAACCATAGTAACCATCGACAACAACTCCCCAATCTCCATCATCGTCACAGCAGTGACCAACAACATCCATCACATATCAAATATCACATATAACGAATCAACAATCTTATGCCATCAATTAGCATAACAAATATTGATCCGATTAGCAAAGCAAACAATCAATGTCAAAAGCGTTCTTCCACGAAGTTCCCTCCTATACAAACATAATCATGCAATCAATATCACAATCCCCTTTCCCCCAATTCAATTAGGGTTACAAAGCAATACAAGCAAATCATAATCACGAGGACTTACCAAGGAATCCAACGAAGTAGAAAAAGATCGAGCTGATCCGGCACGAGATGATGAAGGGTTTTGTTGAGAAATTAGAGAGATTTTGAGACTCCGGCACGAGGACTACACAGCTTTCCTCGGTGTTCCGGGTACGCAATGTGACTTGGCCATGATCGAGGGACCTAACCAATAACAGGTGCCTAAGTCGCTGAGATTGATCCCGCTGCCATACAAAGCATTCATGGCACTAAGTGAAATTAAATTACGCCAACCATATGGCGCAACTTGGCACACGGCCAATTCGTTATGGTGGAGGAATTGCTGAATTAATTTAGGGAAGGGGAATCTCAAACCCAGGGAAAATGGGTAGCAATACAAACATGTCCACCCAGTTCTCCAAAAATTGGCCTTTTGGCCACGGAGAGGGATGAGCACCACCACCCTCTCGGAGAAACCAAAAGATTCACGTATGAGGGAGATGTCGGTTGGCTCGAAGGTCGAGTCACATGAGTGGAGAGGAGTGAGAATAGCTCCAGAGGGAAAAGGATCCGAGGAATCGGCGAAAGGGTTGGAAGTCGAAGGGTTAGAAGAACGGGTATTTTTTTCGAGCCACGGTGAAGAGCAAAGGAGAAGAAGAGGGTTACCTAGAGGAATCCTGCAGAAAGAAAGTTGAAAGGGCGCAAGAAAATTGAGAAAGTTATGGATGTGAAAAGAGGAATTAAGTAGAGGAAGTTTGGTTTAAGTACGAGAGAGGGGCAACGATTGAGTGTGTAATGGAAAAAGAGTGATGGATATAGTGGGTCACATCGGTATAAAAAAAGGGGCAGCTAAAGTCACTTTGAAATTCCCGCTCAAGCAAACTTCACACGGAAATTTGGGGGAAATTACTGTGGGTAAAAAATTTGGTCTTTTACCCCCATGACGTGGCAAGCATCGATTGGTTACTCAAGCCCACCAAGGATCAATGATGTGGCGGCATGAAGACCACAAGATGGGAAGCAAATACTAAACGGCCATATTGTTAGTAGAGGAGGAAAGAGTCAAAGCAACTACCTCCTATCTTCGTGGGAGGTTGTTATTTTCCCGAGAGAGGTGCCTGAAGGAGCGGTCAGCAGGAAACCCTAGTCAAGAGGTGATTGTAAAAGGAGCCATCAACATGTGAAAAAGATCATCTCATCTCCACCTACGACAACTAAAGAATACAATCATGTTTCTCTCTTTAAGCAATCACAAGCATAATTTCTCGTAAAATATTTGTACTCTCGATACTAAAGAATCTCCACTTGATTATAGTACACATTTGGTGGGATTCCGACTCCCCCAGCGGTTTTTCCCACATTGGATTTCCGTGTCACCAATTTCTCGTGTCATCTTTTATATTTCTTGCATTTTATTTTCTCTCATCATATCATTGTCTTATTATTTGGTTCATTGCTATTTGACGATCACTTTAATCCACAACCTAAAATTAACTACTCGGTAAATTTTTATCAAAACGCTTAAAAATCGTGAAAAGTCATATTATGGTAAGTTTTGAATTGTATTAAACGGAGTAGCTAGGTTAATACTCTGTATATGCCTATTTATTTATGTGCGGCACTCGGATGATGGTAATTGGTGGCTATCTATGACATTGGATGCAATTGGTACCCGTCAAATTGGATATTGGCCAAGTAGTCTATTTCCGTCTATAAAAGATGCAGCGACTACGGTCGATTGTGGTGGAGAAATCAATGACCCAAGGGCCGTCGATCCTGCTCCTTCTATGGGCAACGGTTTTGAAGGCGGATTATGATCAAAAAGCTTCCGCATTTTTACAACATGTTACCGTTGTTGATGAAAATCATAACAACGACCAACCCGAAGGCAGAAGGTACTGAAAAATTAAAGGATTGTCCATATTTATGTACGGTGGTAGATTGAGGTGATCAAAAAGAGGATAATGGTGATGTTATTATCTTCTATGGAGGCTCTCAACCAGGCAACGAGAGAGGCTAATTCAAATATATATATAAAAGAGCTTTTTTCAGGCAACGAGAGAGTCTCCAACTATTTCAAAACACTATTTTATTTTTTATTGATAAAACTACCTTACACATAATTTTATTAGGCTAATTAAATATTAAATAAAATATATTATATTATATAAAGATTGAATTTTAATATTATCAACTTTTCAATATTATATTCATACATATACTTTCCAAGTTATGGTTAAACTCTTAAATTTTGATTATATTTTTTAAATTAATTATTTTCCTAATAATATTATCAACTTTTCAACTTTTTAGAAACTCTTTAAATAAAAGTTAAATTCATAACTATTATTTGTCCCACATTGGAAAATAATGTAGATGTGCTAAAAATATTACATATAAATAATAGAATTTTCCCACATTGAAAAAATAATAAAGTGGGTAATCCTATGATTATAAATAGGAGTCATCCTTAAACCTTATGTATCAACCCAAAAATTTTGAATCTCTTAAATATTGTCTTAGAGATCTCTAAAAAAGTTTGTAGATGTGATGAATATACTATGTATAAATAGTAAAATTGTCCCACATCATAAAATTAACATAAGGTGGGTGATCCTATGATTAAATATAGGAATCATTCTTGGACCTTATATAACAAACTAAAATATTTTAAATCTCTTAAGTATTGTCTTAGAGATCTCTTAAAAGTTTGTCTATTATTATCTTCACAATTGTTAAATTTACATCATCAAAAATTAATTTTAAAAGGTATTATTAAAAAAATTGAAGTATTGTAAAAAAAAATTATGAAGATAATATAATTAGATTCGTGGTGAAAAAAAACCCTGAAAAGTATAGAAACTCATATTATTTGAACATATTTGGTGTAATTTTTAGTATATTATTTGTCATACATTGAAAAATAATGTAGTTGTGGTGAATATATTACCTATACATAGTAGAATTGTCTCACATCAGAAAATCATCATAAGGTGGGTGATCTTATGATTACAAATAGGAATCATATTTGGAACTAAAGTTTCAACCCAAAATTTTTTGAGCCTCTTACATATTGTCTTACAAAACTCTTAAAATTTGTATTATAATTTTCACTATAGTGAAATTTACATCATTAAAAATTAATTTAGAAAAGTATCATAAATAATAATTTTGATGGTAAACTATTTAATGTGTTATTTGTTCCACATTGAAAAAAACAATGTAGGTAACGTGACTTGTGAATTTATACTACGTATAAATATCAAAATTTGTACCACATTAAAAAATTATCATTAAGTGGAGTGATCATAAATATGATAATCGCACGAGCTTTTAAACTATTTTTTTTATATTTTTATGTTAATAAATGACTTTAAAATTTTAATAAATGACATTTAAAATATTTTTTTATTATTCTAATATTAATATAACAGTTTAGTAACAGTTAAGAAATAAATATTATATGAAAAAAGATGGTGTAATACTTAGTTTGTTATTAGTCCCACATTGAAGAATAATGTATGTGTGGTGAATATATTACTTATAAATTGTAAATTGTCCCACATTGAAAAGTTATTATAACATAAGGTGATCATATGTTTATAAATATGAGTCATCCTTGAATTTCGGTATAAACCTACAATTTTTTAAGTCTCTTAATCATTGTTTTGGATAACTCTTACCAAAATGGAATTATAATAGTCACAATAGTTAAATTTACATTATTAAAAATTAATTTAGAAAATTATCATAAATAATAATTTTGATGATAAACTACTTAATGTGTTATTAGTCTCACATTGAAAAATAATGTATTTGTGAAAAATATATATACTAAGTATGATTATAAATAGGAGTCGTTTAGTCTCTTAAGTATTGGTTTAATGAACCTTTAAAATTTTGTATTATTAATTCCACAATAGTGAAATTTACATAATCAAACTTAATTTAGAAAATTTAGGAAAATATCCTATATAAGTAATAATTTTTATGGTGTACTACTTAATAAGTTATTTGTCCCACATTGAAATATAATACAAGTGTGGTAAATATATTACGTATAAATAGGTATATTGTCCCATATCAGAAAATTATCATAAGCTAGGGTGATCCTATAATTATAAATAAGATTCATCCTTGGAACTTAGATATCAACCCATAATCTTTTGAGTATCTTAAATACTATCTTAGAGAGCTCTTAAAAATTTGTATCCACATTAGTGAAACTTACATCATCAAAAATTAATTTAGGAAAATATCATTAAAAAATAAAGTGAAAAATATTTTATTTATCTCAATATACATTTCCTAGATTATATTTAAGTGGTGTTTATAATTTGTATATAAATTTTTTTACATTCAATTCACAAAAACTATAGTGAAAATGAGTCATCTTTCAACTTAGATATTCACCCAAAATCTTTTGAATCTTTCAAGTATTATCTTTCAGAGATTTTAAAAGTTTGTATTATTATTTCTACCTTAATGAAATTTACACCATCAAAATTAATCTAGGAAAGTATCGTATATAATAATTTTAATGGTAACTACCAAATTTGTTATTTGTCTCACATTGAAAAGTAATGTAATTAAGTGTGGTTAATATACTATGTATAAATAGAAGAATTGTCCCACATCGGAGAAATATTATAAGCTGGGATGATCACGCGATTTCAATGATATTTTCCTATATTATATTCAAGTGGTGTTTATAGTTTGTATATAAAATTTTGTACATTCAATTCACAAAAATATTGTGAAAATGAGTCATCTTTCAACTTAGATATTCACCCAAAATCTTTTGAATCTCTCAAGTATTATCTTTCAGAGATCTTAAAAGTTTGTATTATTATTTCTACCTTAATGAAATTTACATCATCAAAATTAATTTAGAAAATATCGTATATAATAATTTTAATGGTAACTACCAAATATGTTATTTGTCTCACATTGAAAAGTAATCAAGTATGGTGAATATACTAATTATAAATAGAAGAATTGTCCCACATCGGAGAAATATCATAAGCTGGGATGATCACGCGATTATAAATAAGAGTCGTCCTTGAAACTTAGAGATGAACCCAAAGTCATTTAAGTCTCTCAAATACTCCCTTCGTCCCGGTCATTTGTTTGCCTTTTTTTAGGAGTATTTTAGTCAAAGGCAAACAAATGATTAAGACGAAGAGAGTATTGTTTTAGAGAGCTCTTAAAATTTTGTATTAATTATGAAAATAATATAATTAGATTCGTGGTAAAAAAAATGCTATCATTACAGTATAAAATATCATATTATTTGCATATACTTTGTGTAATTCTTAGTATGTTATATATCTCACATTGAAAAATAATGTATGTGTGGTGAATATACTAATAACTATAAATAGTAGAATTGCCCTATATCGAACAATTAGCATAAGGTGCGGTGATCAACTCAAAATCTTTTGAGTTTCTTAAACATTGTCTTAGGGAGCTTAATTCTTAGGTACTTTGAATCATTTTTCGAGTCATAATATAGATCAAATATAACTTGAGTCCCGACAAGGTTGGTAACATATGTTTAAAATAGAATAAGTTGAATCAATATATCAATATTATTTTTAAAAAAATTACGGAGTATATTTTATTATAGTCTTAAAACTTCAAAAATTTATTTTTATAAGTTAACTGTTATAGGAAAATTACGAAAATGACATTA
>JAIUZE010000496.1:0-10440 GCA_022085475.1 Heliosperma pusillum
CAACATCTTCCAGAAAGCGTATTCCTTACCATCAAGAAGTTTAGATACTTGGGTAAGAGCTCATCAAATTCATCAGATATAAAGACCCTCCTGACGTAAAGCTTCACATTGGCTTTGTTGTTGTTGTAGTAGCTCTCATACAAATCATGAGGAGCCTTTGGAGGAACAAAGAGAACCGCCTTGAACTCGACATCACCTTCAGCATTGAAGTGACTCCATGCTAATGGCTTTTCCTCACTAAAGTCCTACAAGATACAATCCCACAATACAATTAGCCTCATGAAAATCAGTCTCGTGTTATTATAGTGTAAGAACAATCCATTTAACTACAAAATTCACCCTTAGACCTATAAGCCATTTAAGTAGAGAACTAATTCAGTACCTCGATTATCATGAGACTGACCCATATAAAAGGTTGTGCAGAGTAGCAGAAACATAAACGTTCAGCTTAAGTTGGCTGACATGACTAACCTTTGCCAAAGAGTGGTAGAATTTTGTGTACTCTTCTTCAGTGACCTCCTTAGGGCTACGTAGCCATATGGCTTTAACATCGTTCAGAAGTTCCCATTCAGAAGTTGTTTCTTTGATGGTTTTTGTTTTTGGTTTCTTCTCAGCTTCCTCCTCATCCTCTTTCTCTTCAGATTCTTCCTCAGAAGTCTCGGCTGTATTACACGACACAAACAAGAAAATGAAAACAAAATTAAACTCTAAAGTAGGTCGAATTTTCTCAAAACTGATTCAGGGTAACTCCACATACGAGTTTCATCTTCATCACTTGACTCGTCATCATCTGCAGGCACCTCCTTCTCAACCTCCTTGGTTGCCCATAGGGAAATAGGGAAATTAATGAATTCTGAATACTTCTTCACTAGATCCTGAAAATGACAAGGAAACATAAAAAAAAAAAAAAAAAAAATTAACAAATGTCAAATCAGTATCACAAAAGTAAGTTTTTCACAGTGTTCAACTCAATTAAATGACAATCGAATAGATAGTTTGAAGATAAATTCACCCAAAAGAAAAGCACGTGGAACATAAATAGGCATACAGCATGAAATCTGGAAGAAATTTGTGTCGAAGACAGCTATGTTCAGTAAGAAAGTGAATTCAAGGGATTCAAGTTCCAAATTTGTATCACCTACATAAATTAGATTTTGTAACGAATTTGGAAGCAAGGCCATAATAGAAAAACTGAAGGTGTAGTCAGGCACTCTACCAGTCGTTTGTACTAGTAGTATTGTCCTATTGTTATGGGAAATAATTTGGAAAACACCTATCCTAAGAAGTCGGAACAAATAAGCAGTAGAACGTTATCGAAGTTGCCTAACAGGAATTATAACAGAAATTTTGCAGTTGCTAACAAGTGCTATGGATATTGGAGAAAAACAAAACTAAGACAGTAAAGATGTTAGGCATCAAAATCGTATGAATGACATAATAGAGAATACCCACCTTCAATTTAGACTCTTCCAAATACTCTCCAGCCTCCTCTCTAAGATGTAATCTGATCTCGGTACCACGGCCTAGAGGCTCATTCTCTGTGTCCTCAGAAATTGCGAATGCACCATCAGCCTTGGATTCCCAAACATATCTGCAGAATAAAATGACCCCCACGTATAAGCAAATAATTACAACAGGCAACAAAGAAATGCGAGATAAGATTATAAATGAATATGTTCGGAGCTCACTGTTTGTCATCGTTGTGCTTGCTGATAACTTCAACATAGTCAGCAACAAGGTAAACAGAGTAAAACCCAACTCCAAACTGTCCAATCAAGTTAAGATCTCCACTTGTTTGCATCTTCTCCACGAATGCTGAATTAACCAATACACATTTCCGCGTCAGTGATACGAAACTAAGTAGAATGTAACGGTTCATTTCATCGCCACTGTTATTACGAGATTTTGGGTAAAATCACACCTGAAGTTCCAGATTTTGCGATAGTTCCCAAGTTCTTGATAAGGTCCTCCTTTGTCATACCAATACCTTTGTCCCGAATGGAAAGAATTTTCTTCTCTTTATCCAATTTAATCTGCAATCATTAATTCCAAAGATTGATTCACGACATGATTAAAATGGAAGATGTAAGCAAACAATGCAAAAGAATCATGATAACCAACCAAAATTTCGAGCTTAGCTTCGTCACCTTCACCAAGCACACCCTTATCAGTGAGTGCCAAGAACCTAATCTTGTCCAATGCCTAGCAATCCAAAACATTCCATATTCAGCAAACAGTCATACAACAAGAATACAGAATTCGAAACAATAATGGCTTTCATCGTTTCAACAGTAATGAGGACCACACAGAACACTTACATCAGAAGCATTGGAGATGAGCTCCCTCAAGAAAATGTCTTTGTTACTATAAAGAGAGTTGATAATGATGTCCATAAGCCGAGACACCTCAGCCTGAAACTCGAACTTCTCAGCATGGCTGCGAAGTGTTTTCCTTGACATAGACTCTGCCTCCCTACATAAACCCCGCCATAAGCCCTCCACATTAGTATTAACTCGTTATATTGATTTTCACACATTACGGGCAAAAAGATCACGCCTTTGTATACCTTTTGACAACATCAGAATCAGTGGATAGGCCACTAGGAACAGCTCCCCCGATCTTCTCCTCAACCTTAGGCGGGTTTGCTAATTCATCCGAATCAACCTCAGCATTCACCTGTATCCTCCTCCCTATGAAACGAAATACACAATTTCATTCCATCAATCATCAATTCTTTTCAAAGTATCCACTTTTAATCAATTCTCGATCCTCCACGATATTAGTGGATCGATTTCTAAAATGCCAGTTCCATTTCCATACGTTTGTTCAAAATTCCCGTCACATATATCAAACAAACGTATTGAAATGGGAGGTTATTTTGAAGAGAACAACATTAAATGTCACTTAAACTGATTACAATTTCATCAATCCACTAA
This sequence comes from Heliosperma pusillum, assembly GCA_022085475.1. Lineage (NCBI taxonomy): Eukaryota > Viridiplantae > Streptophyta > Magnoliopsida > Caryophyllales > Caryophyllaceae > Heliosperma > Heliosperma pusillum. Next base: position 2,937 of record JAIUZE010000496.1, read on the forward strand.
CTACCCAGATCAGATTACACCAACTTTAATAATGGGCAACCATCAAAATCAAATTCCAAGTAATCATATAATACTAACAACACACATCAATAAATAAAATTGACTTACTTGATTAAAAATACTATTACAATTTGCCACCAAAGATTTCACATTTTCAAAAATTCACAAACTACCCAGATCATATTACACTGAGTTTTCAAATGGGTAACTAAGATAATCAAATTCCAAGTAATATATTATATCATCAACATTCATCAACTAACAACTTACTTAGATAATCAGATAAACCCTACAATGTAAAAAAAATTCACATTTTCAAAAATCCAACAACTACCCAGATCAAATTACACTGAGTTTTCAAATGGGTAACCAAGATAATCAAATTATAAATAATATACATCGATAAATCAACACATTACTTATATGATGAGATAAACCCTAGAACGTAAAAAATTTCACTTTTTCAAAATCCAATAACTACCCAGATCAGATTACACTGAGTTCTATAATGGGTATTTAAAATAATCATAATAAATCAATAAATAACATTACAAAGGTACAAATAAAAAAACCGTCTCACAGTATAAGACCGTCTTATAATACGATACCTTGATCTGGAAGAAGGAAGAGAAGACACAAAAGAAATAAAAAGGACGAAACCGTCCACTTATTCATAATTAAATTTGCAACAATTTATGAATAAATATAAAAAATTAAGATTTAATTTAATGAAGTTTTGTATTATGGATTGAAGAAGATGAAGAAGTGTGTGATCAGATCTGAAAAGAGTAATTAAATAAGGAATGAGGAGGTGAAGAAGACTGTGATGAGATGAAGAGAGTGGAGTGTGAGATGGGGTGAGGGGTGTGATGTGTCACGTGACTAGCGTAATGCCACATCAAGGAGATATTTGATTGGTTGATTGCTGCCACGCTGGAATATTGGACGACTTATGTGGGTGAGTGGTTACGTGGCAGGATATGATTGGGTGGGATTGTTTGGGTAGACGTGTATCTTGACTTGGTTGGGTTAGTCAAGTTTGTTGAGTGATGGAAGCTTCAAGAAACTTGTTTGTTACGGAGACCTGACAAACGGGTTAATCGGATCGAGTTTGGCTCGGGTCAATTTGAATCTATCATATTGGGTTATTTTGGGTCGCGTGGGGTTGTTTCGGGTTTAGTTGTTTTTCGGGTCAATGGGTCGTGTTATTTCGGATCCGGTCATTTTTGGGTCAATGATTGAGAAAAAAAAGTGCATTTAGTCATTTCAAGTCTTTTTTGTTCAATTAGAGTTATATTTTTTCGGGTCATTTTTGGGTTAGTAGTTTCGGATCAGGTCATTTTGGGTCGTCGTGTCAGTTTCGAGTCAACGCACTTCGGGTCAAGTTCGGATCGGGTTGGGTTATATTCAAGTTTTGCAACTCGGGTTAGTTTCGGGTATCGGGTCAGCCTTTTCGAGTCAGGTCATTTAGGTCGGTTTGCTTTTGTCAGGTCTACTTACAGAGTTACAACCCATTTTTTTTCTCTAGTTTATTTTCGATTTACGGATATATTTTTATCCATAATATTTCATTTCATATCTGATACCCCTAATGTAAAACCCAACCTAATTCTCTCAAATACGAGTAGAGTTGGTAAATAGGGATCGACCTGATAACATGACACGAAGTTAGTGGATTCGGGCTGAGATATTTTGACCCATTTAAGTAATTGGGTCGACACGAACACAATATGAAAGTTAAAATTGGGCGGGTTAGGGTTGGATCTTACAGCACAAACCCGACACGATAACCCATTTAATCTAAATAGATTGAATTTAAGTTGGGTTGATATGTTAAGCCATATAAGAAGAAGCATAAGAAATATCCAAGCGAGATGTCGAAATAATACATTTTTACTAGACTACTCCATGACATTTACAAAAGGAAAGCATAGGTTTTGTTTTTCACAATATTGATTAAGGCATATTAAATGTTAAAATCAAGTTATTTTTTAGTTAAATAAATGGCCAGGTTAAATAACTAAAGGTTAAATTGAGTTGCTTAAAATAAATGGGCTATAAAGTCTAGATGGGTTATAAGAAAGTTAATTGGATTGATAAGAAAGTTAATTGGATTGAGTTAAGATTGAGGTATATGACCAGTTTAAGTAAATGATCGGGTTGCGTTATGGTTGAGAGGTAGATGACTCATTTATTTCTGAAACGACACGATCTAGACTGCCAGGTCTAAACACGACTCTAGAGGGAAGGACTTGATTGAGAAAAATTCACTCAAAGTTTACTCGGTTAGAAAAACTTTGCTCATACAAAAACTCCTAGAAACGACTTTTAAATGCGACCTTTTTTTTGTTTCAAACCGTAATTCTTGTCAAGGCGATTAGTTTGAAGTGGCAAACCTCACGTATACTGCGAAAATTTCCCAATAAAACAGTGACATTTTAAAGTTTTGTTTCTCTTGCCAAACTAATCTTTTTTCTTTCTTTTCATTCATACGAAAGGAGATTGAATTTTATGAGTCAAGAGAAACACAACTTCTCCCACGTCGTTAATGTAAGTCACTCTTGAGTCTTGACTACTCGATCTCTTACGCTCTACCAGACCGCACATTCTCCGTCCACTTATATCGCGAAATTTTTGCAGCCTGCACTTGACTTTTTTCAGCAGTTTACGGATTGCATCAAGTAGTTGCAGTCTACACTCGACTTTGTTCAGCTGTTTACGGATTCCATCAAGTAATTGTAGTCTACACTCGACTTTGTTCGACTTTGTTCAGCTGTTTACGGATTGCATCAAGTAATTGCAGTCTACACTCGACTTTGTTCAGCTGTCAGCAGTTTACGGATTGCATCAAGTAGTTGCAGTCTACACTCGACTTTGTTCAACTGTTTACGGATTGCATCAAGTAATTGCAGTCTACACTCGACTTTGTTCGACTTTGTTCAGCTGTTTACGGATTGCATCAAGTAATTGCAGTCTACACTCGACTTTGTTCAGCTGTCAGCAGTTTTCGGATTGCATAAAGTATTGATTTAATAACTGAGTGGCCTAGCACAAAACATGACAAAGAACTTGTTCAATCTTCATCTGAGGTACATACAGGACAGATCGAATTAACTTCGTAATAAACTCTTCAACTCACTTGATTAACGATATAATCATAAATAAGCTTTTATTTGTCTCCACCAGCATGCAGGTTTATATTGTTTTGAGACTGCAATATTTACAAGGATACGGTTTTCCAACCCGTCAACAAGATCCATAAAACCATTTTGGGTTACAAAAGCAGGGAATTGATGGCATACTCCATGGCAGTTTCAACGTCGCGTGACTCGCTTCCATTGTCAAGGCTTCTTTGATGCAATGAGATACATGACTGCCGTACCAATCACTGGGTACTACGTACATACACTTGTATGGTTATTCCAACAATTTGAGCAAATATCATTTCGTCGAACAAAATACAAAACTAAGACGATACCTTGATGTATCGTTCCATGGTTACCCATATGATTACCCATCCAAGGCATGGCCAGTACCTGCTTTTTGGTAGAGGAGACAATAACACATTAAGAAATGCTATGAATACAATATACGGAGTAATATTAAGTATTCAAAACTAAAAAAAAAATAACAGAAAGCAATTAGACCCTATGTAAGGCCAAAGATATTCCATATATATGTCTCACAGACTTCTCCGATAATATGTAGAGTTCTAAGTTATTCTGACTCGGTTGCAAGTGTCGGGCACTATAGATGAAGCCAAAGACACACGAATAGAGTGAAGTGTAAGGGTAACATAGGTAGACACATTACCATCTCACTCTGCCATACACTTGATCAAGTGAAAGCCATAGTCGATTTTCAGTGTATGTACCCCCTCGATCATCTTCTGAATTATGGTCACCTATATATATACCAAAAGAAATAAAAGTATTTTTTTATTTTTAGATGTATGTACACATTGATAAAAACAATCGCAACAACTGCAACAAATACAACCTTTGGTTAGTAGATCGACTTGTCCTGTATCTCGTCGTTGGTGGACCTGCACTCGGTGCAAATCAAATAACATACATTCATTTAGATAGTAAAGCACACTAACCAAAACTTATATATATAGCCTTTAGTCAAAGCTTAAACGACATTGTCTTGTATAACGTGAAAAGTAAATGAAAAGAACATAATGAAACGGAACGTGGAGGAAGTATCTAGTATGACTATTTAACAACTAGGGCTCATTGAGATAAAAATCGTATTGTGAGTCGTCTTACCGTAATAACTCTGTGAACAACGGGAGCACTTTCTTCCTAGATACGAAAATGCAAAGAGAAGATAATTATAATGTAATAAAAAAAACGGGTGTAAATGAATCTACTATATACTAAAGCAATAACATTTACACTCTTCCTATTGGCTGCTTAATTTAAGGGAATGAAAAAATAAAAGGGCCCCACAATTATTTCTCTTAATTAATTATCCTTTTTTTCTTTTCCTACTTAATTAATTTCTACTGTTTCTTCAATTCTTCTATCGTCTGATTCTTCTCTACTTATGCTCCTTAATTTAGCAACTCCAATACCGAGATTAAAAATATAAATAAACATAAAAATAAAAATTAAACTTAAATAAATTTGTTATTTAACAGTTTCAAACAAATAAAAAATAAAAAATTGTCAATGATTAATCCAGTACCCATCAAATATTTTACCAACAATAATATAAAAAATAAAGGAAACAAGAGTAATTTGAGAACGGAAAATTTTGAATATGACATTTTTGCAGCATCAGCCACATCAAAATATTACTCATAATAAATTACATTTATTTTTTTCATAGTAGAATATTAATATTTGGTCATATACCTTATAAATATCATATGTACTAAAAGAATTCAAAAGCTAAATAAAAAATTATACGGTTGCTTTGACGGTTTAAAATAATTCGAGGCAACGTACCGGCTCTTAATAACTTAATTTAATAATGCCTAAAAATTAATGATTAATAGAAACATTTGAAATTTAATTAATAACCATTGTGAAAAAAAAATGTAAAATCAATGTTTGAATTTTTAGGAATATTTTGACGAGATCGAATTAATCAAATTATTTATATAAAATGTAAATAAAAAAATCACCTTTTGTAGATTCATCTTCTATCCAATTTCCTCATAGAGCCTCATACAGGTTTAACTTAAGGAAAACCAAAAATCATTTGGACTAATTTTTCAATAACCTTACAAAATCCTAAAAACATTTGTCTGACTAATTTGAAGCTAAGGTGACATTATAACTAGGGATGTGAAAACGCCACTACAACTTTTGTTAGTCACTCAAATAAAAGTTACATATTGTATGAAGTATCTTACTATTCACTCTCACATATTTTGAGTGGCGTTGGTGATAATGGTTGTAGCGTTACCATCTCTCTCTATAACTAGGGGCAGAATATAGAGAGTGATGAAGACGATATGTGACAGTCTAAGCTAGGGTATAACATTTTAGGATATATTAATACAGAGTCTTTAAACTGGCGAAGTGACTCTGAATGGTATGTGAAATGGGCTTAGGGTATCAGTAAATCAATGACTTATTTTCCTCCATCAGGTTTTCCGGCCAAGTTATGGTCCAATAGCTTACTGTCCTTCTAAAAATTTAGTGAGACGGTTCATGCGTTCACTTTATTTTTTCTCTCACAAAATAAAAAAATACATAAACTATTAACTTAGACAAAGGAAATATATTTCATTTTTGTTATCTTTTACAAATTTTACATAATGATCATAAATACCTCTTTTACTACATAAATTCATAACACGCTACACTGTTTTATAAAATTTAAAATTCAAGACAATAATATATCAGATAAAGTAATCTATAAATTTATGTATATTTCTATATAAATTTGATATTCATAATGCACTTTGTAAGACAATTAAAAATAATGTATGACATAACTATTTTTTTATATTACACATTAGAAGTTATATTGAATATTCTCATCACTTATAAATAGTGCGTAAAAAGCAAACGTCAACATTTCAATGAATCCAACGAAGTAGTATTGCAATTATACACTTATAATTTCAAGTAGGTGATTCATAGGTAGCACGGATACTTCTACCATCTGACGTGTCTGTGTCGGACACCGACACCGCACGACACTTCCAAATACGTGTCGGACACCTAATGAACCCTATTCAGATATTTATGTTTCAACTAATTAGCATATAGTACTTATTTGAATATTTATTCTAAATTTAATATAAGTACTTTTATAAAAATAAAGTTGTACTTTTATAACTATAAATATATTTTTTTATTAAATTTAAGAAACATGACGACATCTCAGGGGAGGCCGTATTATGTGTTTGTGTCCGTTTTGGTGCTACCTAGGTAATAGTTTGTATTTTTGATTTATTTTTGTCATATAGATATGTTACATATTATAATAATTGATTTTGAAGAACAACTTATGGATTTTTTATACGAAATATATGCACATCTTCGAGAAGTTAGAAAAAGATATGGCCGGACGATGAGGTCATTAGGAAATATTTTTCCAAGTCTGTTCAATTTTTTTTACTTCTTTTTAATTTAATAATTTTGTATGTTTGTTTGCAAAGTTTCTTCGGTATTACAGATCGCAGTGGAAATTTCACATATAATTGATTTTATTCTTATATTAAAAAATTTCATTTCAAAAAATATTGAAATTTTAGAAAATTTGTAATCTTCTTTTTATATAAACACGGCATCTTTTTGTTAACTATACATGTCCTTGATTATAATTATTATTATTCTTAAATTATTACTCTATTTTTTTGCATTTTAATCCTAATATTTATATATTTAATTAGATTTTTTTTATTGCTCATTTAATAACAAAACCCGTGCAATTCTGCACGGGTTTAAAACTAGTTAAGTGAGTAAATCAAGGTTTAAGTTATAAATTTTTCTTATACAATAAGCTTTGAGATATAGTTTTAACTTAAAGAGAAACTTACATTGACTTTGAACACAACAATTTCTCCAATTGGAATTGGAGCCCGATTCTTTTGTAGCCACAAAATGTCCCCCTGCAGAACAAAAAAAGATACTACCTGTTCAATTTTTATCTTCCCATCTATCTATCTATCTATCTATATAAATCTATATCTATATAAAACTATAAAAGAAGAACCACTTGACACATGTCCTGCTCACGTTAAATATTTTCCCGCCCAACTTAACCTAATGGAGTAAAATATAAAACAAAACAAAAATGGCAATACATATTATTATGTTATCTTCCTAACCTTAATTAAAACATGCGATCTTTTGTTATTAACAAAATCATTTTCTTTACTGCCTCTCTCACTTAATTTCAATTCATACATTAACACAACTTTCTTTTGATATAATTTGCACAAACTCAATTTTCATTATTTTCGTAATTTTACTTTGATTGATTTCTAAGTATTTTTATTTCCTATAAGTTTTTTATGATGCAATTTCTGATTTTTTTT
>JAIUZE010000497.1:0-33540 GCA_022085475.1 Heliosperma pusillum
CGTTATATAAAGATATAACTGCTAAAATAACAAATGGCTGGACGTACAGACGACCCAATGCCAAGTGCTACACGCGCTCGCGAGTCCTGGCTAAAGATCTTTATGGACAACATGAATCAGTCCACGCGACTGAAGAATGATGGGTCAAACTTTGCGGACTGGGAGGCGGCATTACGGAATGCTGCCATTGCTGACGGTAAGCTCAAGTACTTGACTGGGCCACTACCGACTAACCCAGGCCCCAATGCAGGAGCCAATGCATCACTTGCTTATAGTGATTTCGTAATGGAGGCGGGTGCGATAAAGAACGTACTCATCTTTTCAATGGAATCCAATTTGCAGAGGCGATTCATAGCCCAGGGTACGCAAACAAGATTTTCACCACTCTCTCTAACGAGTTCTCGAAAGCTCCGAGGATCGTTAGCTATGAGTATACCTGTCGCTTCTTTGAAGCGAAACTCCAGAAGGGCCAACCAGTTAGCCCACACATTCTTGCTATGATCGAGAATGTCGAGAAACTGGAGGCTCTTGGTTGAAAAATCGATGAGACGATCATTATTGATCGACTGCTTTATTCACTTCATGATGGTTTTGCCTTTTTCAGGGCAAATTACTATATGAATGACATGAAGAAAAGTCTTCATAAGCTCCACTCACTTCTCGTACAGACCGAGAGTGATCTGAAATTGAGTGGGAGTGTGAAACAGGACGTTCTCATGATTAACAACAAGGGTAGGGGTAAGGGCAAGGCTCAAGCTAACCTAGCTGTAGGGAAGACAAAGTTCAAAAGGCCAGGAAAGGTCAAGAGTGGGCCTGGTGAGACTAGCGGTAGCTCACAAGGCAAGACAAAGAGCAAAGAATACGTGGAGTGCCACCATTGCCACAAGACTGGGCATTGGAGGCGGAACTGTCCCGTGTATGCTGAAGACGTAAAATCAGGCCGCGTCACTCTTGTTGGTACGTCATCTTTTATTCATATGATTGAGATTAACCATGCAAGTTTCGGAACTTGGGTACTAGATATTGGTTGTGGTTCTCATCTGTGTAATCATTTGCAGGGCCTAAGAAGCATCACAACTCTCGCAAAGGGTGATGTGGACCTGCGAGTGGGGAATGAAGCTAGAGTTGCTGCGGTTTCAGTGGGAATGATCGGTTCTGTCGCGGTCCCGAAACAAAAATAATTTACCCGGACTAGGCTAACAACATAAGGAATGTAATTAGGGAAGTAGGGTGTCGATCCTCAGGGAGTACGTGTTACTTATGAATTGTTATGGATTGGTTTTCATTTAAAATCTAGTCACTTGAGTTGTTTGTCTGAACTATTAACATAAAATAAAACGACAAGAATATAAATGACGATATGTAAGAACAAATATGTAAATTACAAAACAAAAAACCCAGAACAGAAGACATACCCGATCGGGTTGTCACGTACCCGATCGGGGAAGTCCTCTGATCCGAATATTGACAACTAATTTCTAACTAAAGACGGTATTTAAATGACAATATTGAAAGTCTAACTAGCTGAACTAATTAACCAGAGAATAACAATAATAAAAACTATCTAGGAACGGGAATAAAAAGACGATAAACTAACTAGATAACGATAAAGTAAACTATCTAATAACAGAAATAAAAAGACAATAAAATAAACTATCTAAAACGATAAATTAAACTAACTAATCAAGTTGATATAGTGAAAGAGAAATACATGTAAAACTAGTTAAAAGTTTCATAGTTACCAATATTAGAATTACTTATGATTGTCTAGGCCTTGTAGCGGTATATTCCTTCCGGATTCGTACCGACCTTTTAGTGGGTCCTAACGTCCTTTCAGCATGGTTAAGTCACTAAACCCCTATTGATAGTCCTAATTCCTATCCCAACTCTCGTCATAAAGATAGAAATGACTAATACAAACAATTGCTTATGGCCACTAAACAAAGTTATAGAATTTGACACGACCAAAGGAAGAAACAATTTAGACGGTTCAATTGGTAACTACTCTTCTCATAATTCATTTGACTAGTAAATCATTTCAAATATTACAACTCTATTTATTTTATTTACACAATAATAATTTTACAATATTAGATTTAATCTAATCTATGTGATTATGTGATTATGTGATTAAGTAGATTAGCAAGAAAAAGATATATGAAATTAGACTATGAAATGTAAGTACTAAAGTGATTATGGTGATTATGTCAACAATCATTCTAATGATATTTTTAAGGATTATATGATTAGGTAAATGATAATGTGACATGCTAAATAATACTTTGGTTTTAACTAAATTGATTTTAGGTTGATTTCCTACTAACAACAATATTGTGAAAATGATACTAATGAGATTATAATTCATGGTGGTTAAAATTGCATAAGTAAATAAGATTAGATAATTAGCGATAAGGAAAATGAGTATATAAGAATGAAAGTAAGAACAAATACCCAATAACAAAAGCTAAGTAAACACTAGAGAAATACTAAGAAAGCTATAAAAACTTGAAAGAAAATGTGCTAAAAGAAGTGATAATAGATTATTAGATTATTGTAAGATTGTGTGTTTTTATGCTTGGATGATCATTGGCTTTTATAAGGCTGCATGGCTGCTGATCCTCTTGCTTATTCGTACCCTAGTCAATGCATTAAACCTCCCATTTAAGCTCGGATTGAAGAAAAGCCAAGTAACGTCTTCTTGCAGAAATACCCGATCGGGTAACAGGCAATCCGATCGGGTTTTTGTGTAAGTCGGATTTTCCGTCTTTTCATCTTAGGCACGGAATCCTATGCCTTAGTCTTTGGTCAATGCATTACGGAATTGGGCTTGGGCTGATCTTATCTTGACTTGGGTTGAGTTTTCTTCTTAAAGTCCAAAGCCAAAATCCAAATTGAGTCCATTCGAGGAAAGATGTAGCGGAATTGTAATGAAATTGTGAACTGGCTATCATCAATTCCTTGAAAACTCGTATCCTAGTGTCTTTGCTCCATAAAGTAGGAAAATATAGCAAAACCGCTTCATTTCCTATAAAACGAGTCAAAACACGCAAAACAACTAGAATAGCAGTATTAGCTCGTTAATCACTTAACAAAGTGCATAAATCATATAGAAATCGAGCTAAAACGGGGGATAAATCAATACAAAATATCACTTATCAAACTCCCCCAAGCTAAACCCTTGCTTGTCCTCAAGCAATCATAACAATCATAACTAGGACAAGGGTAGCTAACGATGATCAATCCATCATACAAATCTCAAAAAGTAAGCTCTAATAAGTAGATGAATCATAAACCCACAGCAACAAGGGCGAAAGAAAAATGCGAAACATGGTTGAGATTTACATAACGGCGCAGCATAGAAAATATTCTTCGGACTTTTTCAGCTCTTGCATGATCTTTTTGACAATGGACTCTCACGGTACACTCGTCACTCAAATTTTTGTAAATTAGGAAATATTGGTAAAATTTGAAGTGACACTCACCTATCTACAACTTATAAGAATGTGCCCGCAGTCTAGTATGGTAGACAATCCAAAATCATTAAGTAAAACTAATCATGATCAAATTATAATGTAAGAAGCACTAGTAAAGTAAAGAAGAGGCTTGGGAAATTTGGGTAAGAAAGTGGACAAATGAATTTGGTCATGTGGAGCTTAAAGTCAAGCTAGTAATAACCAGATGTGTAGTGGATACTCAATCCAAATCATACCAATTCCCATCGATAATAATCAAAGCCAAAAGCAGCATATTGGCTTATTAAACATTACAATCAAGATACAACTTCCCATAATTTTCTTTCTTTTCATTTCATGGAAGCGTTTTTCCTCTATTTTTTTCTCTTTTTTCTTCTTTTTTTTTCTTATGAGCTTTCAATTTCATTTTTCTTTTCCATAATTTTTCAAAGCTCTTTTTTTTCTTTCTTCTTTTTCTCTATTTCACCAAAACCCGGAAATCAGTAATCTCGAGACGGCTCACACCAAATGGTGGAATTATCATAACATCGCAAAAGCACAGAACACCCCTACACAAATAGTTGGTTACTAGCTCAACAAGGGTAGGCAAATTTATAATGTAGCTAGAAAGAAGGGTGTTTATTGTGAAAGGTGAACAAGAGATTGAATGGCTTCAAAATGTAGATCATGACAGTAATACTTATAGAAAATGGACTAAAAACCATACTTATGCGTTTTGATGTAACACAGACTATAAGGAGAAACTACTCACTCCTAAACTGGGATCGGGTTCAGATGTACCGACCACTTGGAGGCTCTACCTTACAATATGAGTAGCTTGCCAAAGTCAAGATCAAGCTTAATTAAGTCCAAATGCAATTCCCTATCTACTGTGTACAAGACATCCCCATGAATGCACAATTCCTCATAATAAAACGAAACATCAGCTTATAAAAACTACAAAATGAGAAATGTAAGATGGAAATGATCTTTTCTTTTTGATTTTTCGATTTTTTTAATAAACTAAAAAGAAACTAAGAAAATAAAAAGAAAATAAACTAAAAAGAAAACTAAAAATCTAAATGCAATCCTAAATGCAGTTCCTAAATGCAAATCCTCCCCCAAGCTAAAACTTCACATTGTCCTCAATGTGCATGCGATTATAACAGAAACAAACCGAGAAACGGCTAATAGCACATGGAACAGAGAAACGATATGAAATTCTAATGGGAAAAGGCAAAATAAAACTAAAAATGTGAAAAATAAAGAAAAAGAATAAAATTCTTACAAAATGGCCAGCCTCCCCCAAGCTAGTATAAACAAGGGAAGCTCATCATCAAATCACAAAGGCCACCAGCCACGACCTCTCCTCTCAGAAGGAGGTGGCTCGGGTTCGGATCCAGAAGCATCTGCATAGTGGGTATCATCTGCAGAATGATAACTACCACGAGAAGAAAAGATCCCGGTTGGGTTGCTGGCTCCAAAGGTTTGATACTCCTCCACTTGGTGATCAGGAAAATCACCTCCATACCCTCCAAACCTCTCTACGCCATAGTCGGTTCCACAATAATCCGGTCCGGTTCGCGGCACACCTGCACCATAAGCAGCACCATACCTCCCCTCGGGCCAAGTATAAAAAGACGGGTGGGGGCCCTCGGGTCTAATCACACCTTGCCTAGCAAAGTGGTCATATATGGGGTGCAAAGCAAGCTGTTGGTCGGACTGAATTCTATTGACAGACAATGTTAAAGCTTCAAACATGGCGGCTACATCGCCCTCAGCATGGGTCGATTGAGAGGATGATCCAACCTCAGGGCGGCTGGATCTAAGCTGAACAGGGGGGTCAATGGGAGTAATATCCCCAACAGGGAGGTAGTAGGTAGGTCGAGGTAAGATAGCCTCACCCTCTTGAAGTGGAGGTCGCTGCCGAAGAATTGGAATTTGCTCTCCTCGGCGGTCAACTTGACCGAGTCACGGCCAGCAATCCTCCAAATCATATGGGGGTGAGAAGCACGAAACCAGTTGAGCTGAACAAAGTATGCATAATCTAACCCATTTCCCATCTCGGTGGGAGGTGTAGTCAATGCCTGAAGGTCGGTGGTGGCTTGGTTAAAGCCACAAACTTGCATAGCTAAGTGAGTGATAAGACCTCCATAGACAATGGCTGTGTTCTTAGGATTAACAGCTTTGGTCAACTGAACAGCAAAATGATACGGTATACTAACAGACCATGGTACACCACCATCCACATTCAAAAATCCTCCTAATATTTCTAACTCTACTCGTCTCACCAAATGAGGTTCAGCACGACCCAAAAAGGTCCATCCCATGAATCTTTGCCAAATTCTAATGGCGGGATGATGTATATGTTGGTGTGGGATGTGGTCCCAACGAGAGACAGGGTAAGTCGAAATAGCACTCCAAAGCAAGCTAACATCAAAGCTTTCCGGAGGTGAGATAACAGTGTTTGCAGTGGTAAGACCAAAATAACTAGCAAAGTGCTCCAAGTTCATACTATAATCATCATTGAACAAACGAAACCGAACTTGGGGCATAGTGTTTCTATTTCTAGACCGATGCAACTCAAATGAGCTCAAAAATTCAAGAGTTAATTGGGGGAAAGTCTCATAGCTAAAGTTCATGCTAGCACTCATACTTAGACCCCTAAACAACACTTTAACATGCTCAAGAAGTTTCATATGCCGTAAAGAAGAAACGTTGAGGAACTTAGTAGCCCTCATACCTTTGCTTTTAAGTACGCACCATTTTTGCCATTGCTCATGTGAGCTAAATTGTACATCCGGGAAACTAGGATCATGCATAGCATTCCCTTGATTCTCGGGTTGTTCATTAGCATCAAGCATTTCAATATCCTCCTCTTGTGCTCTACTACTCTCTCCTTGAGTGGAGGTTCTTGCCCTCTTTGATTTCCTTAGTAAAGGTGCCATTTTCTACAAATAACTAGTATTAAAACACTTCATTTGTAAACACAATTGGATAGCATAAGTGTTAGAATACTAAGTCTTAAGCACAAATTCAAGTATAGTGACCTTAGTAAAACATTGTCATGCTATCTTTAAGCACAAATGGATGTTATAAGCATAGCAATATGTTAATTAGGTGAGCAACATATACTTGAATCATGAATTTGGCTACTTCCTAAGGTACTAATGCTAAATTATCATAATAAGACCATAAGTTCATAGTATAAGGCATGAATTCAAGCATCATACTATCACTTAAACAAAAGCTCTTAGCATAAAGTAAAGATGAGCATCTAAATTAGCAAATAATATCCAAATCAAAGTAACCATCCTAATTAATCACTAGAATTCACTCTATAGCATGTAAGAATCATTGGAAATCCAATTTAAACAAGTTCTACAATCAAAATCAAGAACCCCCAAATTGGAGTTAGGGTTTATTTATGTTGGATTTCTGAAAAATATAGAGAGATTGAAGTAACTAAAGTAGAAATAACTTACTTGATGATGATTAGTAGTTGCCCTTGATGAACTATAGGAACAAATTTTGCAAGAATAGACTAAGAATTAAGGGTTTTGAGAAAATTTCAGCTTTTAGATTGAAGAACACGAGTATAAGGTAGTAAACAAAAGGGTAGCAAATGGGTTTTATAGAAGAAAATAGAGTAAAACACGAAACAGACAATTTACCCGATCGGGTAGACATGAATCCGATCGAGGAAACCTGCTGCTTCGGTTTTGGTTACTATTTTCTTTGCCACTTGCTCTTACTATTTGGCTATGTCCTTACACATACTTACTAACCTTAGTGATCTTGACAACTTGTGCCAAGGATAGCTTCGTCTTGTCTCAATAGGTCCTCCGATTCTAAGTACGAAAATCTATTGACGAAATATGCATAATAACAAGTAAAACGAAGAAAGTGTTCCTAACTATTACAACATAAAATCCAAAAATATAGAGTCCAAATATAATAGTCCAAAATAAGAATCATTGTCTAATAAGTAAAAGAAAAGAATGCATAAAGAAAAAGAAAAGAAAAAGACGGGTTGCCTCCCGACAAGCGCATTTTGAGTCATGCTAGACTTTGTTGTTCTATCCCTCCTTAAGCCTTATGAAGGGATTTTTAGCTCTTAGTAGCTGGATTCGTCCTTGAAGTTTTCCTCATTTTACCTTTTTGCCAACACCAATAGCAATCTTGTCATTCCTCCGCAGCTTTAAAAGCCTCTAGGTCGCCATCCCCAACACTCAACACATCCCCCTTTTTGTCAAAGGTGGCACTCGATCCACCTATTTCAAATGTTATCCGTTCTCCTTTCACATCAATACATGCTCCAACCGTGTTTAGGAAGGGTCTCCCTAATATGATATGGTCATCCCTTTCTCCCTTTGAATATATTACATAAAAATCGACAGGGACGAGGAAGTACCCAATCCAAATTGGGACATCTTCCACAATACCTGCCGAAGTATGCATAGATCCATCGGCAAGTTAGAGGCTAGTACTAGTGAATTTCATTTGTATGGGGCAATGTTCATGATAGACATCAAAAGGCATGACGCTAATTGAAGCTCCTAAGTCACACAATGCACCTCTTACCTTATGGAAACACATGGTGAACGAGATGTTGAAACAACCTGGATCTTTAAGTTTAGAGGGAATGAGGATCTTCCCTTCTTCAAGGTTAGGTTCCTTGTGATTATCCTTGGTTGCTTCCTTTTCCATAGATATCTTGTCAATCCTTTCTTCTAACTTTGAAAGAGCCTCGTTTGTTGCCAAATTTGCCTCTTCAATCATTTTTTCCAATTTCCCTTGTGCTTTTATCATTGACATGAGCAAAGATTCGAGACGAGATGTCTCCTCATGTGTAAGGGCTTTGGTTGGTTTGGATAGTGTGGGATTGTTGCTAAAATCATGGGGTAACCTATAAGTTGTCTCCTTACTCTTTCCATTCCCAAGAGGGTGATCACAGGGTTTGTCACTAATCATGTCAATTGTGACAATTGATGGTAAATCTCTCTCTTGGGTATTAGGACTAGAACTCGACGGAGTCAACTCTTCCACTCTCTTTTGGAGAGATAGAATGGTTGATTTGATTGAGTTTAGGCTAGAAAGGAAGTAAGAGCTCATGCTATATTGGGTTTGGGTTATCTCCCTTAACTTGATATCTATTAGACCATTTTGAAAAGGTGGGTATTGTGGTGTATGAGTATGTTGGGTTTGATGAACTTGTGGGTGGAAAGGGTTTAAGGTTGTGAGTTTGTTCCCACATCGTTGAGGTATATGCCCTATCCCACCACAAAGTTCGCAAGGTGTTGTTATTGAGGTAAATGGATTGAAAGCTTTGGGACGATATAATGTACTTTTTGGGGTGGTTTCATTGGATTGACTAGGACAAGCTAAGGAAATTGTAGTGTCAACTTCATTTGAAGTTTCCACTCGACTCTTCTTTCGCTCTCCCCCATTGGGTTGTTAACCTTCCCCTCTTTCATTTTGTGATTTATTTGATAGGTTTGATAAATTGGTTCTAAACCTACGGTGAAAAGCGACGACAATCTCTTCCCACTGCATAGGTCTTGCGGCTTCTTTTAAGCGACGGGTGAACCACCATTTGGCTTCTCCCTTTAGTGATAAAGGAAAAAGTGCTTCTCTAATTTCATTTTGGGTTATTCCCTCCCTCACTATGTTTTGACAAAACTCACAAAAGGTTTGAAGATGATGAGACGGATTTTCGTCTGGTTTTCCTCTAAATTGGTTACCCTCGATGAGAGCAATCAAAGTCAAATGGACCCTAAGGATCCCACTGGCAAGCTCAAAAACCCGGTACCTTGGATCTTCTCTAGTTAGCACCATTTTATCAACCTACAAGAAAAACACAAAAGAGAAAGTTAGAAATGAATTAGGTACGGTTGCACCTAAAAATGGTAGAAATAAAAACCAACAATACATAAATAAACAAAACCGTGCTCCCCGGCAACGGCGCCAAAATTTGATCGGTTCTGTCGCGGTCCCGAAACAAAAATAATTTACCCGGACTAGGCTAACAACATAAGGAATGTAATTAGGGAAGTAGGGTGTCGATCCTCAGGGAGTACGTGTTACTTATGAATTGTTATGGATTGGTTTTCATTTAAAATCGAGTCACTTGAGTTGTTTGTCTGAACTATTAACATAAAATAAAACGACAAGAATATAAATGACGATATGTAAGAACAAATATGTAAATTACAAAAAAAAAAACCCAGAACAGAAGACATACCCGATCGGGTTGTCACGTACCCGATCGGGGAAATCCTCTGATCCGAATATTGACAACTAATTTCTAACTAAAGACGGTATTTAAATGACAATATTGAAAGTCTAACTAGCTGAACTAATTAACCAGAGAATAACAATAATAAAAACTATCTAGGAACGGGAATAAAAAGACGATAAACTAACTAGATAACGATAAAGTAAACTATCTAATAACAGAAATAAAAAGACAATAAAATAAACTATCTAAAACGATAAATTAAACTAACTAATCAAGTTGATATAGTGAAAGAGAAATACATGTAAAACGATAAATTAAACTAACTAATCAAGTTGGTATAGTCAATGCATTAAACCTCCCATTTAAGCTCGGATTGAAGAAAAGCCAAGTAACCTCTTCTTGCAGAAATACCCGATCGGGTAACAGGCAATCCGATAGGGTTTTTGTGTAAGTTGGATTTTCCGTCTTTTCATCTTAGGCACGGAATCCTATGCCTTAGTCTTTGGTCAATGCATTACGGAATTGGGCTTGAGCTGATCTTATCTTGACTTGGGTTGAGTTTTCTTCTTAAAGTCCAAAGCCAAAATCCAAATTGAGTCCATTCGAGGAAAGATGTAGCGGAATTGTAATGAAATTGTGAACTGGCTATCATCAATTCCTTGAAAACTCGTATCCTAGTGTCTTTGCTCCATAAAGTAGGAAAATATAGCAAAACCGCTTCATTTCCTATAAAACGAGTCAAAACACGCTAAACAACTAGAATAGCAGTATTAGCTCGTTAATCACTTAACAAAGTGCATAAATCATATAAAAATCGAGCTAAAACGGGGGATAAATCAATACAAAATATCACTTATCAGGGAACATATGTAATCCAACTCCCTAGTGGTTTTGAGTTATTACTGAATAATTGTTACTATGTACCCAGTTTGTCGAAAAACATTATTTCAGTTTCCGTACTTGATAAGGACGGATTTTCGTTTGTAATAAAGGATAATAGCTGTATTTTCTCTTTAAACGATATGATTTATGGTAAAGCTGTTTCCATGAATGGAATATATGTTTTAGATCAAACCACAGATATAATGCATGTGAGTAATAAGAAAGCAAAGGTTGGTGACAAAGATCAAACCTATCTATGGCATTGCCGTATGAGACACATAAATGAAAAACGCGTGAAAAAGATCCTTGATAATGGGACTATCTCCCCATTTGACTATGAATCTTTTGGCACGTGTGAATCATGTCTCATAGGCAAAATGACTCGAATTTCCTTCAAACGTGTTGGAATGCGCGCTGCTGACCTATTAGGACTCATACATACTGATGTGTGTGGACCTATGTCAATCAACGCTAGAGAGGGCTATAGGTATTTTATCACTTTCACGGACGATTTGAGTAGATATGGTTATGTCTACTTAATGAAGCATAAAAGTGAGTCCTTTGACAAGTTCAAGGAATTCCAGAATAAGGTTGAAAACCAGCTGGATAGAAAGATTAAAGCACTACGTTCAGATCGTGGTGGCGAATATCTTTCGAATGAGTTTGATCAACACCTTAAAGACTGTTGTGTAGTACTACAGTTAACTCCACCTTGAACACCACAATTGAATGGTGTCCGAACATAGAAATCGAAAATTGCTTGATATGGTTCGATCCATGATGAGTCACATGGTTGTGCCTGACTCATTATGGGGATATGCTCTATTGTCAGCTGCTCTAATACTTAACCGAAGTCCGTCTAAAGCTGTAGACAAGACTCCATATGAATTATGGAAGGGAACGGTCCCTAACTTGTCCTTTATTCGGGTTTGGGGCTGCGAGGCTTATGTCAAATGGAGACATGACGATAAGCTCGGCCCACGGTCGATCAAGACATACTTTATTGGTTATCCAAAAGGGATGTTTGGTCATTACTTTTACTCGCCTACCGAACATCGAGTTTTTGTTGCGGCTAGTGCGACGTTCTTGGAGAAACAATTTCTCGAGAATAGGACAAGTAATGGAACCTTCGATCTGTCGGAGATTCAGGAACCAACAACCAAGCAACCAATGGAGGAAACTGTTCCTTCATCATCGGCTGCGGTAAATATTCCTGAGGAACCTAGAAGGTCGGGTAGAGTCTTTATTCCTCCAGACAGATACATTGGTATGGTCGAGGAGAATGGGAGAGATGACGTTTTACTCCTAGAGAGTAACGAACCCGCTACCTATAAAGGTGCCATGACCTGTTCCGACTCTAAGCGATGGCTTGAAGCCAGGCAAAATCCGAGAGGACTCTATGTATGAAATGACGTATGGATCTGTGTTGACTACCTGATAAGGTTCGGCCCTCTTCAGTGCAAATGGGCTTTATAAATAAGCATTCTGTAGAAGGACAACCAGATACATAACAATGCAACGACTAGTCCCCGCAAAGGGTTTCACCAAGTGGCAAAGGATTGCACTATGATGAATTTTTGCACCCTTGTTATGCTGCGTTCCATTCGGATAATCTTAACGATTGCCGCTTTTCATGACTCTGAAATTTGGCAAATGGATGTGAAAACCGCCTTCTTAAACGGTTATTTGGAGGAGGAGTTGTACATGGTACAACCCGAAGGTTTCATTGATCCTAAAAATTCTAAGAAGGTATGCAAGCTTAAGCGTTCCATTTATGGACTTAAGCAAGCTTCTCGGAGTTGGAATCATCCTTTCGACCAGGTGATAAAAGAGAATGGATTTACTCGATCGGTCGAGGAACTATGCTTATATATCAAGTCGAGAGGGAGCAAGATTTTCTTCCTAATATTGTATGTTGATGACATACTCTTGATTGGGAATGACATACCTCTCTTAACTTCGGTAAAAGTTTGGTTAAAGAACCATTTCCAGATGAAAGATCTGGGCAAGGCACAAAAGAATTTTGGGGAATCGTATCTACTCCAGAGAATAAGATCACACAACGGATGTTATCACTCAGTCAGGAGTCTTATATAGATAAGATTCTTGAAAGGTTCAGCATGACCAACTCCAAGAAGGGGAACCTTCCAATGGTCTCTGGGAAGCATTTGAGTAAAGCTCAGGCACCAAAGACATCGGAAGAGGTCGAGCGCATGAGTCGGATTCCTTATGCATCAGCTATAGGATCAATCATGTATGCCATGATATGCACACGTCCAGACGTGGCATATGCATTGAGTATGACGAGTCGTTACCAAGGCAATCCAGGTGAAACACACTGGATAACTGTTAAGAATATCCTTAAGTACCTACGGAGGACTAAGGATTGGGTATTGACTTATGGAGGCGACACTGAGCTATGCGCAATCGGTTACGCAGATGCTAGCTTCCAAACGGATCGAGATGACTCGAAATCTCAGTCTGGATTCGTTTTTACTCTTAATGGCGCTGCGGTCAGCTGGAAAAGCTCCAAACAAACTGTTATAGCAGATTCTACGACTGAGTCCGAGTACTATGCTGCTTCAGAGGCTGCGAAGGAAGCTATATGGATGCGTCAATTCTTACAAGGACTAACTGTAGTTCCTAGTTCGGATGACCCGATCACCATCTATTGTGATAATAGTGGTGCCATCTTCCAGGCTAAGGAGCCCAAGTCCAGCAACAAGTCTAGGCATGTACAACGGAAGGCTCACATGATCCGAGATTACGTGGAGCAAAGGGAAATAGTGATAGACAAGATTGTTACGGATGATAATGTTGCAGATCCTCTCACTAAACTGTTAAGATATGATAAGCATGAAGGGCACGTTATTTCCATGGGAATCAAACGTGTTCCTGAGTTGTATTAATTGTTTCATATGGATTAGACACCTGTATCTTTTTCATAAAACTATATATGAAATCATCGTTTTATTTTATATTTTGTTTTTCATGTGGGTTGTACGAACAACATTGAACACCACAAAGTGAACTTAATTACATTATATTTTGTTTTGGTCCGTAATTGCCTACATAAGCTGATAACTCTTGCATTTATTTTGTGACGTCGATTGATGGTGGGTTCAACGAGCCATAAGTCAAACGGTTGACTGATCGATCATAGATGCGGGTTATAATGATACTGCGCAGGACATTTTGTGATGACGTTATGGAGTCCTAAATGTTTCAGAACATTAGGTGCCAGGTCGTGGATAGGACATCCATAGTGTTCCTAGAGTCGATTCTTTTGACTATCGACTGTCTCTTGAGATAAAGGCAGTTTTTGGGTGACTTTGGTTTCTTTCTCATGGTCGACCGTAACAGGAGGCTAAGTAGATTTTCACTGGGTCATTTCATACTGCGCTTGTATCTGCAAGATTCGAGTTGAAGAAAATATCCAACCTTTATCAGGATATGATATTTCTCAGGGCCACTCGAGGAGCTGTAACTGAAATGCATGGCCATGCTCGAATGAAGATTCGTTTATCAGTTAAGTTACTCTCTAGTCGAGGAAACCACTCTTGATACAGATCACTTATAAAATACGACCTTTGTGAATACGGACTTTGCAAATTGTTTTACATTGAGTGGGAGAAATTTATTATGGATATGAGAATCGGTTATCGCACATACACTTGTACGGACAAGTGGGAGATTGTTGGAGACAGTGTCCTCCACAATTAGTGCAATAACATAAATAAATCTCTGTAGGTTCACAGGGTATACTTTGTATTGTAATCAGTTGATTAACGTTTATCGATAACGGTTGGCTTGCTAGATAAGTTTGACGTTATTGTCATACAGATGGCGGTGATCAACTGGTCCCTAAAAGTCACACCTAAAGGATGTGATTGAGAGATGTGATTATTTGAGAAAATAATCATATTGATGCCTTATTAAATGACTAAAAGGTTAGTCGGTGTTTTTGACTAAAAGGTTAGTCAATGTGATGATGATATAATTATTTAATAACGATTAAATAATGTTAGCTAAGACGAATTAACTGTAATTCGTAATTAAATATAAAATGTTATATTTAGTTGTAGTATATAATGTGAGCTTAAACGAATTAAAATGTTAATTCGTAATTAAACATAAACCGTTATATTTAATTAGCAGGATTATAAATATACCGATATTTATAATTGAAGTATATATTATACGATTGTCATAATAATTGTTATGTTAATATATCCACTGCAAAATGTTGTAATGGACCTTATTAATGTATGACAACATATTAGACAAATATAATATGTATAACATTATATTAAATGGAAGCGAATTTAACCGAAAAGAGTCTAGATTACTCCTTGATTTTTCGGTCAAATGGTAACAAAATAAGAGAAAAATATCCCTTATTTTCTCCTATTGTGTGCCGTGTGGTGAGGGAGTATATGGAGGAGTTTCTACTCATTCCAACTCTCTAATTTTATTCATCATCAATTTCACATCTCACAAAAAGATACAGACTCTTTTTCTCTCTAATTTTCTAGCAAATACAAGGGCATTTCTCGATCAATCTTGGGTGAGACGATTAGGAGGATATCTGTTTTGATATCTGTTCTTAGGCCGAATTTACGAGGACTAAAGGTTATTCCTAATCCCTTTGTTTATTATGCAATTTCATTTATGACCCGTTAATCATATAAATCGTAATTTCATTATAATCCTGTAAGATTAAAGGAATGTATACGGATATATTCCCTCACAAAGTATACATTTCACATGTACAGAGTAGTCAAAGACGCGGTCTAAAGACCAAAAAACAAGTCAACAGCTTGCAAAGAACTCTACTGACAATAAGCGAATCCATAGTAGTGTCCTTTTGGGCGGGTCTGTCTAATATGTGTTCACCAACACACATCCATGCATCTGGCTTAGTATCTCTATGCCTATGACTTATGGAACATAACCATCAACCATCGTACATACTAGTCATTCATGAGTATTCAAATGTCCCAACATAATACTCTGACTAGAGACAAAAATAACATCATCATCCAAATGGAGTTCCCAACTAAGTCATGCACTTAGTGATCCATTTCATCAATGTAAATTATTTAGGGACAAATAATTCAATCAATATTGAATAAATGCACTTATATTAAATAAATGCGATATGTCATACATATATATCAATCATCGAAAATAGCTCCCATTAAGACAAACATATCTTAGTAGTATTAATACCACTCGCCAATGCGTCTTATAAAAATTGCAAAAACATGACTCCTCATGTTTTAAATGAAGTAGAGATTTTGTACGGGATATGCAACTATTCCATCAGCTATATATAATCTTGCATATACACAATTTAGTTCCTCAATGAGATAATCCGTTAAATGATTCATAAGCACCAAAAGCTCTTCACAATCATGAAATTCAAGTGTGTGCTTGATTCTCAAAAAATTTCTTCTTGCTTCACAAGCAATAAGACACTTACTTTAGTTATAACATTTTTACAGGCGTTGTTCTTGGAACCAGTCTAACTCACAACTTCATTCATGCAGACAAAATGTATCCAGATAAGGATCAAGAACAAACTTTGTTTATATGAAAGTTAAAATTGTTGTAACAGGTTTAGAACAATCACATATCACAACTTCCCTCTCACAAATGAGGCATAATGCTTCTCAAGCATAGATAATCATTTCCTGGATGGTTATCTAGTGAAAATCACTAAAACTATATTGGTATTTGCTCATCATACAAGCACACAATAGACAATTTTCTTGTTAAGTCTCACAGACTAAAACAAAATTATTGTTAAATCAGAGAATTATGTCATCTACATACAAAATCATAAAGATTATTGTACTCCTACTAGTCTTCTTGTACACAATTTCCCCTCTCTTTCTCAAAGGATATCAAACCGTTTGAATAACCTTATTGAGAACAAAGTTTCCAACACCGAGACACGTGTTTCAACCAATATTGAAGCTTTCACATCTTCATAGCACACTCGGATGACGTGAAACTCACATGATGTGTCAAACACTTCATCTTACATGGTTCCAATTTAGAAAAGGTGTTTTCACAATCATCCACCAAATCTCATAACATGAGTGGTACAAATTTGTTAGGTGAATCCTATTAAATATAAGCATAGTGTTGTAAATAGATTTCATCATAGTCATTACTATCATATAAATCAAAGTTACCAGCCATGCTCCAAAGATATCCATATATCTTTCCATGTCATCTTCACATTGAAGATCCATTTAACAAAGTCTGTACTTTAATATGGAACATGGAGTTTCTTTAGGATTTATGTGGTTTTATGTCATCCTTTTGGAATTGCGGTTCATCCTTTAAACTTATGTTGAGTAATCAGGTGTAACACCCATGACACTTCATGAATGAAACCTAAATCTTCTTCTACATTGTAGAGGAGTTATGTTAACCTTAAATATTTCAAGATTTACTCTACTCCACCGTTTCTTTTAGAAATCACATCTCTTTAACAGAAACACAACATTATTTCACATAACAAAATTTCTTTTGTTCTTGGGATGGGTTATAGAATTAATATCCTTCTTAAGGATACCCCACAAAAGCTTATGTCAGAGTCAACACTATATTTCTAGAAACATTTTCTTAACATTTTCAAAGTCTTAACCCAAAAAAAAAGATAGTTTAGGATCATTTCCAATCCATATCACATATGACATCTTTTCTAATGACCTCAGATGAATACTTTAATAATCATGTACGCTTACATTATAGTGCAACATTAGCCTTTAAAAGCATTAGCAAGATCTGTGTGACTCATCATCAGAATGAACCATATCATATATATAAGGTTCAAAATATTTTGAAACACTTTCATTATATCTATGATGATCACATGCATTTAGCTCAAATTCTCTCAGTCTCTATCAGATCAAACAATACTAAATCAACTTCTCAAGTTGATCTTATACTTCTAGCTGAAATTCATCCAAAGAAAAATGACTTATTGAATCTATACATATCTTTATATGTGTGATAAAAAATCAGACATACTCCCTTTGAAACCAGTAAGAGTCGTCTTAAGTCCCGTAATCATCTAAACAATATTTACATACTCTATTGATCCATATCAATAGGTCTAGAGATCCATCACTATGGAACTTCTATATGTGTCGCATGTTCAATGAATCAAGGACAATGACATAAATGTGTGAGAACTGCGTCATAGAACTTGAACTCCACTAGTCATTATGTTACGGATATCCTTAGTGTACTCGATCTCCTTACAAGGTTTAAGAACAACATTTGTTCTATAGTAAACTTGGTTATCCTTACTGTACTCGATCTCCTTACAAGGTTTAAGAACAACATTTGTTCTATAGTAAACTCTATTCATGTTTCAACATAAAATAGAATTATCACCCTTGATGGTCACAAGTTCATGAATGACATTTATTCAATTCTAGTTTGAAGCATAAGGCAAGGTTAAATGATCCATTTCTACATATGAAATAACAACATTTGTTAATTTCATAATAAAACTCTTCACATTAGCTATTGTTCTACCCTCTTTGAACCCATTACATTCATAATGTAAGAAATTCATTTGGTATCCCATACCAAAATAGTAGAATAATAATAACTCTTACCTCCGTAACATATAAATCTAAAGTCATACTTCAATTGCGTTTGTAGATCTACTAGACACTTCTAGGAGCTACTCTTCCAATGCTATCATTACATTAATGATTATATCATTACATTAATGACTATAAATATTTATGTACCCATTTCAGATTTGATCTTGGATACACTACAACAAAATGGCACTTGCGCCACGAATTATGCCACGAGAATTCATAGTTCGTGGCGTAAATTTGCTTAGCTACGGGAAAAAAAAATTCTGTACTTCAAAATTAATTGGTATGCCACGGGAAAATATATCCGTGGCAGATAATTGTTTATAGTCACGAATTTAGCCACGATCGTGACTAATAAATGAGTTTAGCCACGATTTAAGTCACGACTGTGGCTAATAATTATTTTTTTGCTACGACCTAAGTTACGGTTGTGGCTAACTATGATTTTTTGCCACGGGATAAATTACTCTGTGACTAAGAATTATTTTTTGCTATAACCTAAGTCACGGTTGTGGCTAATTATGATTCTTTGCCACGGGTTAAATTACTCTATGACTAAGTATTTCTCTTAGCCATACACTAAATCGTTACCGTGACTAACAATAGTTACATCAATTATCATATCAAACAATTTATAACATATAATAGTACAAAATTAGTAAAACAGGTTAAGTTACTATTAATGTTATATTTGTCCCACTTACATTTTAATAGTCGAATTAAAATCTTAATATTATAGTGCATCATTTCATTTGAATGACACATATGTGTAAATTATTTTTTTATCTTTGTGTTTTTTAGATGAAAAGTTTACGTGATAGTTGGTAATTACTCATCGGTTTCCAACTTTATACCTTCATTTTTTCTACCAATTATTTCGACAAATGAAAATCTCTGTATAGATTTGAGACGCGACAATATTCTTTTTTCAAATAGTAGTATCGTAAAACAACGGTTTAGAAGAAGTCATTTTTAATAAGGTTGAATTGGTCAAAGTTCACTTAGTAATAAACATTCATTTAGGTTCAGTACTATTATACATTAAATCGAGTCTAAAAGATAAGGCTTAACATAAAATAAATAGGTTTAGTTGATAAGGCAAAATGGGTTAGACCTGAATAACCCGATCCGATAATGTTGACCCGAAATCCGGTAGTGGCCCAATATTGCATAACCCGAATTTGACCCGTAATCCAAATTGAGCCGACTCAACCCAAACCTAGACCTTACCCGGCCTTTGATGACCTGAAAGCTACTCGATTCGAAATCACCCGACCCAAAGATAACCAAATAAAACTAATAAATGAAAATAAGTAATTATATCACGTTACGAAATAACATATACAATTAAGGCCATGTTCTTTTCGGCTGATAAGAGTTGGATTGAACTTAACTGAATTGAATAGAGCTAAGTTAAACATACCTGAAGTGTACTAAACTGAAATGAGTTGGATTGAACTGGGCTGAGCTAGCTGAACTCAAAAAAGACCCAAAATGTATAGCATAGCCGAAATGTCCCGAACTTAACAGCCATGACCAAGACCTGAACCGATTGACCTATTTATCATGTATAGTTGTAAGCATTGATAAAGAGAAATATATAAAAAAAATTAACTAAAAATTATATGATATTAAAGTTACATATCGTAACATCATCTTACCCACAAAGAATTGATCTCTCTTACGATGGGTATATCCATCTTAAGATTAAAACAGGTCAAGATGTATTTCACTTGACTAGATAGCAAAATTATTTGATATCATATGAATTTCTCTTAAGTATTACTCATTTTATTTGACCAGTCTTAAAATTAAGACGGATTAATTTTCGGGTTAGTGGTTTTGGATCGGGTCATCTCGGGTCCTCGGGTTAGTTTCGGGTCAATAAAGTTCGTGTTCGGGTTGAGTCGGGTCAATTCGGGTCACATTGAAGGGTTGTAGTTCGGATCTTAGATCAACATTTTCAAATCGGGTCAATCGAGTCACAAAAAATGTACAAAGACCACACAAACACTATCCCATGTTTTTCGTCAGAAGTCTACCACGTTCATATCAATATTTTGCCAAAAACAAAAAAATAACCAAATTGAAAATAAAAACATCTAAGAACGAATTACTGTCAAACTCTTCTTCTCATTTGACTTGTTTTGGCTTCATCCCTCTACGCCTGCCTTGTGCACACGTCGAATCTACGAAACACTAGTACGTCATCTTATCTCTGGTATTCAATTAAAATTACCTTTAGATTATCAATTGTCGATTGTTTGTTTTTGTTTTTGTGAATTATTTTTCTTTTTGTGAATTGGGGATTGCGATTCCATTTGCTTATTCTAAATTGCGAAATATGAATTGAAACTTGGGAATTGGGGATTGCAAATTGTGGATAATAAATTATTTAGTTGCTTTATTTTCCATTCGGTTTAACGTAACAGTAGTACTGCCATATTGCTTATTCTCAATTGTGAATTGAGAACTGTAATTTGGGAATTTTGGTTGACATACACAATTAGCAGAAAGTCTCCTTTAAGACGGGTACCCGTCTTAAGCTTAAGACAGGTCAAGCTCCTTTCACAAAGAGCAAGTAGGGAGACAAGTGGAGGGCTCCATTTGACACCTACTTATACCTCCACTTGCCCTTTGTGAGCGGGTTTGACCCGTTTTAAGCTTAAGACGGGTCAACCCGTTGTAAATGAGAATTTGTGTACAACTAGTGGTATGAATTCTTATTTTTCATGGAACGTTGCTTTTGATCTTCAGTGTACTCTTCATAATTAAAGCCTATGTTTCTTCAATACTTAGTATTTGTTCAATACTTTGTATTTCGTGCAAACATCCGTGCATCACCTCCATGATAAAATTTGGCTTTGAATCAATATTTGTGAATAATTGACCCAGTCCGAATCAGCTAATCTGAAGTGTCAGTCGTCTAGCCCGTTTTTGGACATGAGCCTTGCACCTTGACTCCTTGGCTGGACGACCCATTAATTTATAGTCGAGTTTTGTTACTCGATCGTTAAATTAGATCAATTTTTAAAAAAACAAATACACATTTAAAGCATATTGAATTATTTAGAAATGAAAATTGTAATATAATGCTAGTTTTTGTTTTAGAAAAAATCCTAGTTACCAGAAAAATACTAATGTTATGATAAAATCATAATAATTTATCATTACTATGATAAAGTTAACAAATGTACATGGAGCTATCGAGAAGCCCCATTTCGTAATAATAAATCAATTTATACATCATGATTCAACAGCTATGAATTGATGAATACGGAGTACTTGTGAATCTTAACTAGAGAAGCTATTAAAAAGTCGCAAGTTAGAAAAAAAGAAGTTCCATATAAAGAAAAACACGAAAAACTATTTACACTAACTCAGTTGAAAAACTAACAGCCATACCATTCATAGGTCCTTATTTGCTTCCTTCAATACTTTAGCTCCTTATGCTATATTTTCGAATACTTGAGGTCCTTAAGGTGTGGTTTACTCGGCTTTTTTTTAATAGTAAATAAATTTTTTTGTTTCCTATATTTTGTTATTGGTCCTCTACACACATGGATACCATGAATGTTTTCAAGAGAAGATTAGAATGGATGAGATGCAATGATAGGACTAGTGAGTTGTACATAAATGGAGTGAAACAGTTCCTTGATTTCGCGTTCGCTAATTCATCTTCAGCTAGTGATACTAATTATGAGGAACCTACTGTCCCTTGTCCTTGTTATGCATGCAATAAGAAACGACATAAGAAAAGAAAAAATATATTTGAAGATCTAATGTTAAATGGCATAGTTCGGGGATATGTTCGTTGGGTTTATCATGGTGAATATAAAACTCCACTCAAACGATGTAGAGATGAATTAGAAAAGAGAAACAATGATCGTATTTTTTCTATGATCCGTGACTCTCGTGAACCTATATCAATGCTTGGTGAAATAAACGAGGGTACTGAATTTACAAATGATGCTTCTTTTGATGGAGAGACTTGTAGAAAAAATATTAATGAAGCACAAATTATTGAAAAATTGATAGATGACGCGAAACAACCTCTATATCCCGGGTGTGAAAATTATTCAAAGTTGTCATTTATTTTAGAATTGTTTTAAAAAAAAATGTATGGATGGGATGACAAATAAAGCTTTTTCTAGTATGCTTCAAATGTTCAAGAGTGCATTGCCTAAGGAAGCTGATATTCCTTCCTCATATTATGAAGCACGAAAATTGATTACTGATTTGGGATTTGATTATCAAAATATAGAAGCATGTGAAAATGATTGTATCCTATTTTGGGAGGAGAATTTAAATTTTGAAAAGTGCAGCGTATGTAATAAAGAGCGTGATAAAAACTCCCCAAATATATTACAATATTTTCTATTAACTACTAGATTACAAAGGCTTTTCATGTCAACTAAAACCTCAAAAGATATGAAATGGCATTTGGAATGTAA
This sequence comes from Heliosperma pusillum, assembly GCA_022085475.1. Lineage (NCBI taxonomy): Eukaryota > Viridiplantae > Streptophyta > Magnoliopsida > Caryophyllales > Caryophyllaceae > Heliosperma > Heliosperma pusillum. The sequence goes on from JAIUZE010000497.1 coordinate 22,664, forward strand.
AATTGATGATGGAGGTCTTAGTCATCCTAGTGATAGTGAAGCATGGAAGCATTTTGATAAGTTGTATCCTTCATTTGCTAAAGACCCTAGAAATGTAAGACTAGGCTTAGCAAGTGATGGGTTTAACCCTTTTGGCGGCCTTAGAAGTGACTACAGTATATGGCCCGTCGTTATTGTTATATATAACCTCCCGACGTGGATGTGCATGAAACAACCTTATTCAATTCTATCATTGTTAATCCCTGAGAAGACTGCACCCGGCAATAATATTGATGTATGCTTGAGACCTTTAGTTGAAGAATTAAGGCAGTTATGGGATATCAGATATATAACTTTTGATGGTTCTACTTGTAACAACCCGAAAAGTACCCAATTTTTCTAGTAAAAATATTTACTAACACTTTTCAGTAGAACTTAAGTTTTTAAAATAGAAATTTTTGTTCCGAGTCTTATTTTGAAATTCCGCGTTCGTATTTGGAATTTCTGAGAGATTTCATGAAAAGACCGTTTTTAGTCATCTTTGACTTTTCTTGACTTTTACGTCGTCTTTGACTTTTTCTTGACTTTTTAAAAGTCGTCATTGACTTTTCTTGACTTTTAAGTCGTCATAAACTTTTCTTGACTTTTAAGTCATCTTTGACTTTTCTTGATTTTTAAGTCAACTTTGACTTTCGTTGACTTTCTCCGACTCGCCTTGTAATTTTGAAGACCGAAATTTTATTTAAAAAAATAATATTTTTAATTTATTTTTATTAATATTTATTAAGATTTATCATAATTTAATATAATTATTTTGAATTTATTCGGAATTTAAAGGATAACTTTTACGGTTTTAACCGAACGTCATTTAACTATTCCCGAGTCATCGTAAATCCCGAAACAAAACCGAAACTCGACTTTGGCATGAGTCACACGCCCATGTCATCGTTTTCCAATCACTTGAGATATTTTATTTGTTTCGATTAAACTAATACAAATATCTTAGATATTTGTTACTTTATCGATCCGTCAGTTTAAATTACGCAAATCGATAAATCAGACCCGGTTGCTCACCAAACCACACGGTTTTCCCTCCTTTCTTAGACCTTGATATTTTCTTTCTTTTCATTACAATAACATAATATCTTGATATTTAATTCAATTAACTTAATATCTAATTAATTACGGTAATATAATTATTATACCGAGTCAATTCCATAACTGCAATTTCAAAACCCAACTCACTATTTTGCTCTATATTACACGGCACTCCAACTCCCACTTTACTCACTAACAACTTTTCATTTTTCAACAAATCAATTTAAGATCAAATAAGTCGTTCTTCATCGTTCTTGAACGTTCTTCGTCGTTCTTCATCCGTTCTTCGTCGTTCTTGAGCAAAACCTTCATTTCTTAATTAAATCCGTCCTAACTTATATTTCTAGGATCTCCTCTTCGCTCCCCATCTTCATGTACGGTTTTATTTCAATTCCGACAAAATCGTTTTCAACACTTTAATTATGGAAATTCATATTTTATTTCTAATAAAGTTATTCTTGTCATTTCTTATAGGGGAAGATTTTGAAGACGAGTTTGGTGACTCGTATATTTTGGGTGAAGATTAGTAGACGGGTTTCTTATTATATACTTCTTCTTTTGGTGCTAATTGGTTTTGCTAGCTAAGGTAACGATTCCGAGTTACTCGACGGATATATGTTACATAGCTTTTGTTTTCTTTAGTTTTTGGTTCATCTTTAGGTTGTGTTCATATTATTATGATTTTATGATTTTTAGTTAGTAACATGATAAGTTGTTAATTTTATTATGTTGTAGGAATTTATAAATATGTTAGTGTTCTTGTTATATTTTTATGATTTCTTCATGATAATGATTTTTTGTATGATGGATGGTTAAATTGGTTGTTAAAATGGGTGTTTGATAATTAAAACATGTTAGAATTAATTTGGAATTGGAGTTGTGAGAACCGTGTAAAGTTGCTGGAAAAATCAGCCTAAATCGGACCCAAACCAGGCCGGTTCAGGCCGGTTCAGGCCCGGTCCAGGACGGTCTGGGTTGGCCATGGTGGGTCCGGGTTTTGGTCTTTGGGTTGTGTCGATACTTGGTAGTTATGTTGTTGTTTTGACGGGTTTTAATTATGTTAAAGCATGCGGGAAATAATTAGAAACGGTTTTAGTAAAGTCGATAAAAAGGCCCAAAACAGCCCAAACCAGCCCGTGGGGCCCAGTCCAGGCCCATGTGTGTCTCGGCCAAAATCAGCCGTGGGTCCCACTTTGGGACTTGTGACGGTTTTTGAGTTATCGTTATTTTATCGCGTTTTATAATAATTAGCAAGTGAGAAATATTAATAAGTAAAATATTTAATTAAAAAGGGTTTTCATAAAATTACTATTTCTCACATGTTAGAAATTATAATACGAGATGGTAGTTTAAATTGATATCCGTTAAGTTAAACGGGTTTTCGTATGATTTTAATAATTCACATGTTAGAAATAGAATGAATAACATGAAATGAATGTGATATTCTTATGTTCAAGCCTCGAGGGCTAAGACTCTGTTTCTAGCCGGTTTGGCCAAACGGGTTTGGTCAAACTAAGATCTAGTCAGCCCCGGTTGACTGATGACCCGTCGCGGGACTCGGGTCGGGGATTTGTCTTCAGGTAAGGTTTTATTTAAGGAATGAATGAATGAGCCTTAGTAGATACGAGGCGATATGATATTTGAATATGATTTTTATGCAATTAGTCGCATGATAGGAAGTTTTTCCCGTGACTGTTTAATTATATGGTTGGTGTCGTGTTGACTAAGTACCCATAGAGAATTATGAGTATATGGCGTCTTGACCATTCTAATTCTAAATGAGTATCTTGGACCATGACATTGATAGGCCTTACTATCTTTAACGAGCATATGGAGTTTAGCGCTTGATAGCGTTGTGTCCCGGCTTGGTGGGTTTATATCCAAGTCGGGGTATGGCTGCCATTGTTTCCACTTTGGGAAATGGAGCCAGTTTACGTACTAGCCAACCCCTTTGATGGATCTTCTTAGGGTGTACTCATGTGATTGTATCATGGGTCTTGGATGCGATGGATCTTCGCATTTCTCTGGGTCTGCGCAGTCTAGGTTTAGGGTTGAGTCGTATCTTGGACATGTTTCTGAGAGGAACCTCTGAGCTAAGATATGTGCTTTGGATCTGGGCCATGTTATTAGTGTAACAGCTGAGCCTAGATGTGTGCTTGGTATTTGGGCCATGTTACTGGAGTGACCGTTGAGCCTAAATATTTAAGTATATCCTACCTCGTGGTATAGACTCGAGTTACAGTCGACTATTGACGTCTCTAAGACTTATGCCTGTTTGTAGACGTATTGGTCTTTCATGTATGTATGATTCTATGAGTTTTAGAAGGTGAGATGCAAGCCGGCTAAGATTGATAGAGTTTGGATTACCGATTGTTAACTGATTCACATGATTACGTGTTGATTAGGGTTTGATTGTATCATGGCCATGTTACAGGGTAACCTCTGAGCTAGCATACCAGCTTCCCTACCTCTTGTTATATTTTATTATCGGTTTCACATGATAGCTTTCATATGATAGGTTATATGTTAGTTAATTGTTTCATAACATGAAAAGCATATCAATTATGTTAAGGTTTTGTATGTTCTATATACATTGCTTTTATGTTATTCATGTTTCATTAAACTCGACATTTCGTGGCTGGGAGAACCTCGGAGTTAACGCCCCACTGAATGTGGCTTCCGTGTTTATATTTAATGCGGTTGGCAGGTTCGTGATGCATACTGGGTACATTGACGAGCTAGCGAGCGAAGTATTTACCTTGGACCTATATTCGGTTCTTAGATTGTATATTATTATACACTCTTTTATTTCTGTATTTATACAGGAGATATGTCTCCCGTTTTGGATAATTCTTATGAATAATATTATTTTACTTTTGTTATGAACCTTTTTATTTATGACACCTTTTGTTATGTATTCTCATCTTTTATTTAGTTTTTTTTTTTTTTTTTTTCTTTCCGCAAATTTGAGGGTGTCACAATATCAGTGTGTCCCAGCCGGTCAAGGGGACCGGCTGCCGGCTACCCGGCTGGGACCAAGGGTATATGAAAAACCAAGGTCAAATAGAGGGGTGTCTCAGCCGGTCGGCTGACCGGCTGCCGGTTGGCCGGCTGAGATCAACTTTATGCATCAAATATCACGTAACACACAAAATATACAGCCACTGCCCCAGCCGGTAGGCTGACCGGCTGCCGGTCGACCGGCTGGGGTCTACATCACACGAAAATTGCCATTTTCACTAAGGATCAACATTTAACAATTATCGATTATCAACATAAATCATCCATTCTCATATCAATTCTCAACAAACAACAAGTATCATCATCAACACAATTTCTAAGCTTACTAATCATATTCTAAATACGATTCCTAGCATAGAAAACACGTAAAACACGTAAATAATATTGAGTAACCCTTCATCGTTACCTTTATGCGTCTTTAAACGATTTCTAAGCCTTCCTCCACTGGATAGTAATCTTTGTTGGGGTCTAGAAAGTCTCCACCTAAACAAAGACGACAAAAGATGAATATAATTCACCTTTGAGAAAGATGGATAAATTGAAAAGCGAGAAAGACGGTAATTTTATTACCAATACGGATAGAGGAAGATGAGAGGGAAGGAATAAGACGAACCTTAGTGAATTTAAGCGAGTAACGAAGGAGTAGTGACGATTTTGAGCTTGATCGAAAATGAAGGCTAGGGATTTGGGGTTTCTTGGTGAGGAAGAAGAAGATGTTGAGTTGTGAGGAAAATTAGGTTATGAGGGAGTATATGAAGAGTAAGTGGAAAAAGTCAAGAAAAGTCAAAGACGTCTTAAGACGGAATTCTCTTGAAATCTCGCCCAAAATCCAAATATGAACTCGGAAATTCTAAATTCGACACGGGAAATTTAATTTACGACTAAAACTAAATTTCGCTGAAAAGTATCCGTAAAATATTTTTACTATAAAAAATAGGGTACATTTGTGGGTGTTACAATCACCCCACCTTTTAAAAAGTTTCGTCCTCGAAACTTGAGAGTAGAAAACAAAAGTATCAAGGACAAGAATCGGTTTTCAAAATTAATACGAAACCTTTTATAAGGGAAACATTTATGAAACGAGGTTCATCTCGAAAATGGTTTTAAGGAAATTTTTCATAAGTGCGAAACTTTGTTTACGAATGACAAGAGCGCCCGTCGCGAACGAGTACTCTAGTTATCCAAATCAAATTAATGACGAAATAGCGAAATTGAAAATCAAAACAAACGTTAGTAAGTGCAGGACTAGTCACAAGACGTCTCCAATAACAAGTCCAAACATCCAACCAAACGCAAAAATCCAAATATAAAAGTAAAAGAAATCCATTTTCTCCAAAAAGAGGGTACACAAACCATCTTTAGACTTCTTTGAAACGTTAAATTAGAAATACAATATGGAAATTTGAAGGTTTTCTCAAGGATAAAATCGAATAACAAGACATTACACGTATATAGAGCGACTCAACATCAAGTTCACAAATCACGATAAAATAATATATACAAAACAAGCAAAAACGAAACAAATCGATCTCTTAGGGATAGGAAGATCACGATGAAGTCGGCATGAAGATCTACAAGAATTCGACAACACTAACTCTACTAATAAACCAACTCCTCAAGAGAATGCAATTTACCCAATTTGCAACTCATCATTTTCAATCATCAGAAATCCTACAAAAATATTCCATAATCACGAAACTTCGAGTAACAAATCCCAATTATTCGAATCCAATTAGAATCTACTAAGGTCTATCGGCACGGTAGACTCCACAACTAACAATCCACATGAAAGATTTATTACACACTCTCATCTTCTTAGTTTCATCAAAACTCTTACTAGAAACTACCAACAAAATATTTATCTATGGAACATGATCGCTAACAACCACAAAGTAAAGGAGACTTACCATGAAAATCCCTTGATTCAATTTACTTCAAACTCATTATCCTAAATTTACAATGAACTTTCTCATCCTCGAGAGTCAAAACACAATCCACGCAACAAAACATAATTATCTAAGATTCAACTAGCCTCATCCAAAGTCTCACGACAAAGGAAAATCCACAATCCATTATCGGTTATAAGGATTCTTTAATACGCCAAACATCCTTAATTTGATCATTACTACGCTCGAAGCCTCGAATATAAATAGTCACATTAGCAAACTACGGTTCCTTAAGAATAAAAGAGAATTACTAATTCCAAACCACAAATGACCAATCATTTGGCAATCAGACAACCATTCAAATCATTTAGACCTCATCTAAAACTCAAAAGTGAATCGATTTTCAGTATGGACAAAACTCCTCAAACTTGGGTACCAACTCAATTACCCTAAAGCAAAGTCTTTTATAATCCACCAATTAGAGACAGCTATCCCAAATGATATCCCAAGCAAACCGATATAATAATCAAACAACCACGAATATCGTCTCGCTCAACTAGATTCCCAAAATAGCACTACACTAGCAAGCTCAATAAATGAAGCCACCAAGAGAGTACAATACCACCAACAGATTCATCCTAAGGTTTAAATCCCAATCCTATTCATGATCAAAATCAACACGAAGCTAGTTAACAACCTAATCATCTCACCAGAGGAAAGACAATGACACCATGACATTGGAAACGATAGAAGATTTCGAGGGAAACACGAACGCGATAAGATCGGACGAAAATTAGAGGAACGCTAGAGGCAGGGAGCCAAAAGCTAGATATTGGATAGATATAGCTATGAAGGTAGCCAAGCAAAGGAAGAGATAAAAGAAAACAATTTCCTAGGAATCGGGCTTAGTAGGAACTTGCATGAAAGGAAACGGAAAGGGATAATGGCACGAGAAAAAGGTTTAAGGTTTAATCCACAAAATTCCCTTTTCAAACTCAGGGCGATAGCAAAGCAAATCATCTCAATAACAAAGGTCTCTTACAAGGGACCCTCATACCACAAATCATCGGAGTAAGGTACACCTAGATTTGATAAATCGACTACAACCCAAATTCATCCATCCTTTCGTATCACACGGAATCCCAAATGCGGAATTGCAACTCAAGTATAATAACATTCCTTTAGCTCAAATATTCAACACAACCTCAAAGGTTTCTTTAACTGAAGGACTAACAAATACTCTCTTATACTCGGTCATTTTCGAGTCTATAGCCCACGAGTTCATTATTATACAAAAGTACACCTCAAGTAAAAAAATCATTCAATAACGTCCCAACACTACAAGAAATCTTGTTTCAGGCGACTGTTATAAGGCGACTGATACAAGTAGTCGCCAATTTAGCGACTGAAAATAGAATAAGGCGACTGAAATCAGTCGCCAATTTGGCGACTGAGACAATCCTCAGATTTTAAATAAAAAAACTCGGGCGACTGATTTCAGTCGCCAAATTGGCGACTGATAAGCCATTTGGCGACTGAAATCAGTCGCCAAATTGGCGACTACCTTTTCAGTCGCCAATTTGTGTATTATTCCAGAATCGCAAAACTAATCCGCCACTCTATACTTCCCCAAATTTCTTCAAAACACCCGAAACCCCTATTCCATCTACAAAATCGCCACCACTACTACTCCATTCCCTTAACCACCTCTCCGACCACCACTACGACACTAGCTCCACCGATATCACCACCGTCCTCACCAACAAACGCCGACTCTTATTCTATTTCCGTCACTTTTCCTTAATTAGGTGCGATTTTGCTCTCCTAAATCTAATTCCTTAGCTTGTTTGTTTGTTTATTTTATGATTTTAATTAGTATTATGATGTTTATGTATAATTTGTGATGCTTACAAAGTTCTAATGGTTAGTTAGTTAGGGTTTGTGTAGGTTGATGGTTAGGGTTTATATAAATTGGGGGTTTTGTGAAATTGTTAACATTATGTTAATCGAGGTTGTAATTGACAATGTATTGGTGTTTTTGATGATGTTAGGATTGTTGATTGACTAAATTAGTATAAATGGGAGTATTATTGATGGTAGAAAGTTAGTACTCCCTCCGTCTTATTCATTTGTTTGCCCTTTAAATTATTTTTTATGGTTGTTTTAATCAAAAGGCAAATAAATAATTGTGATGGAGGGAGTAGAATGTTAGGATTTTATAATTAAAGTGTGTATGTATTAGTTTGATAGTTGTTTAGTATCCATGTTGATAATGTTATTAATTAGAATGATAGTAGTTTAATTAGTGATATGTTAATTTTAGTATAGTTAGTATCCATGTTGACAATATTATTGTTTGGTTTATTATTGATAATAGATATGTTCCTAGAGTTAGTAATAATTGATAATCAATATTGTTGTAATTATTGTTGTGTGGGTTAATGTTTAGATTAAAATGAAGAGGTTGGAACGTACATGGATGTACGAAGATAGACTTGATAAGAAAAGACGTCCTACCGCTAGATTTATAAAGGGGGTTGCCGAGTTTATTGAATTTGCTAGACAACAAGACGAGTATGATTTAGTAGCAAAGAAACTTAGGTGTCCTTGTATTAAATGCAAAAACATGAAATATCTACATGACAATGATTAATTGGGTAAAGATATATTTATATATATTTTAATTAAGTTTTTTATGTTATTTGATGTTTTTTTATGTTATTAACAGCTTATGTTTGTTTTTTATGTTATTAACCGTTTCTAACAATTTGAATATTTGTGTACTTGTAGATGGCAGGAGGTCGAGGTAGACAACGTGGCGGCGGTTCAAACAGACGCCGTAGTACTTCTTCAGTCGACGAGGAGGAGATGGAGATTATTGATCAGCAGAGTCCGGTAGTGGTCGAGGAATCGACCAATGACGATGAGTCCTCGGATCAGACATCGGAGACGATCCAGTTCACGCCGGAAGGGAAGATGATACTTGATCCCGCGGGGTTTTGGTAAGACAACCACCAATGTCTTTAATTTATTAGTTTATAATTATATTACATTATTATTTACCATAAATGCATACTATTCCATAATTTATTTTTCAGGTTTTCGTCTCAAAAGGTTGTACGCGGTTGTACTCAGAGTACAAAGCAGAAGATGACGGGAGTTGCTCCTACTTGTTGGACCAAGGCTACCTCTGCACAAAAAGAGGAGTGGTTCAATAATTTTAGGGTATATTATTTTTGTTTATATTTTCTTATATTATTATAGTTTTTAATTAATAATTTATTTTACTAATACTTACCTTTTAAATTGTAGAAAATATTTGACTGGCCGGCCGGAATAGAGTATATTGTACGTCAAAGGTACAATGAGACGTGCACTAGACGGTTAAGGGACAACATGTATAAGGTTGTCAAGAGGAAGAAGGAGCCGGAGCATATGAGAGGTGTTTAATTGTTTTTGTTATTTGTATATATATAGTTATATTTTTACACATTTTATAATATTTTATAATACTTATTTAACTTGTAGGTGGTGCATATGAAGATATGCTTAAGTATCGTGAAACTGAGGAGTTTCAGGCTAGGTCGGCCCAAGCATCCAAAAATAAAAAAGGAGGAAAGAAAGATGGAGCGGCTGAGCCGTCGCATCACGCAGGATCTCGATCTTTCCTGAGCCTAGTTTTGGGTGTAAGTTATAATTTCCACTTTTTCCTCCATTTGAAAATTATAACTTAAATTCTTTTTATTATTAAAATTTTCTTATACAAGTCTTTAATTTTTTCTTTTAGAAGGGGAAGAAGAAAAAAGCTAACACGCCCACAGCTCCGGAGCTCTTCCTTGACACCCATTCCCGGCTCGAAGACAATAGAAGATATTGGATCAAACCAAAAGATAAGGAATTATATGTAAGTTTCAAGCATTTTTGTATTTTTACAATAAGTTCAATTTTTTGAATGTTTAACCAATATTGTAGCTATTTTTAATAACAATGTTTATATTTGTAGGAAGCATTTTCCGCCGAGAAACTTAGGCATCCCAAGAAATCCGATAACGAGATTTGGTTCGACTTGGTAAAGGGTTTCAAGAAGGGGAACGTCTACGGGATTGGGTCGGCAAAGAACGTATTTTACGAAACTCCAAGGGGAAGAATGTCGTCCACCTCAAACCAAACCTACGAGCCGACAGTCGTGGGAAGACCCCAAGCCGCACTTGACGAGGAAAAAAGAAAAAACGCGGAAAGGGATGAAGAATTAAGGATAATGAAAGAGAAATTCAAGGCTTGGGAAAGCAGGTTTGAGAATTGCAACCAAGGTCCCCCTCCCTATCGGCGGGATTATGATGAAGGCAATGGAAATGGTGGATTCCAGGCCGAATCCAATATAAACCTTGGCTTCTGATATAGTTTAGAAACTTGTTACTTGAAACAATTTATGGTTGAAACAATTCCGTTTAAGAAAATTTGTAAACTTGAAACAATTTTTTTTATCTATATGAGGATGTTGGTTTCACATCTTGTTGTTGTAAATGTGTGAAATCTTTGTGTTTTCTTGTATACTTGCAGGTATGGTATGATGGTATGGTATGGTAGGATGAAAACAGAAATTTTCATGCAATATCACAGGTATTTTGGCGACTGAAATGTTCATTTGACGACTATTTTCAGTCGCCAAAACCCCTGTATTTTTGCAAAGTGAAAATTCATTTGCGACTGCTTGGCGACTGAAATCAGTCGCCAAATTGGCGACTGATACTATGGTAGTCGCCAAAATGGCGACTGATGGCGACTGATTTCAGTCGCCAAATTGGCGACTACTTAATCTTTCAGTCGCCAATTTGAGCGACTGATTTCAGTCGCCATTTCCCCAAATTGGCGGCGTTTTTTTCAGTCGCCAAA